>CM055279.1:20157150-20302198 GCA_029237695.1 Conchocele bisecta | reverse complement strand
GGTCGAAGTACTGGGTGGTGGAGTGTGTAGGGCATGTTCATATGTATCATGTGTATAAATATTTAAGCGATTGGCAAAAGTATTGAGAAGTTAGTGTAGGATTGAGAAACGTGCACGTAGATTTGTCCCAAAGTGCCAAGCAAACATTTAAAGTGGAAAAGGTCAAGGCCAAAGGTCAAGGTCGAAGTACTGGGTGGTGGAGTGTGTAGGGCATGTTCATATGTATCATGTGTATAAATATTTAAGCGATTGGCTTAAGTATTGAGAAGTTAGTGTAGGATTGAGAAACGTGCACGTAGATTTGTCCCAAAATGCCTAGCAAACATTTAAAGTGGAAAAGGTCAAGGCCAAAGGTCAAGGTCGAAGTACTGGGGGGTGGAGTGTGTAAGGCATGTTCATATGTATCACGTGTATAGATATTGACATAATATGTGAAGCCATGTAGAAGTTACTAAAGAATATGGTAATATCGGGACGTACGGACGGACGGACGCCGGTAACACTATATGCCCCTGTACCTTTCGGTAGCGGGGGCATAAAAATTTAGTTATTCAAAATTAACTTAATTTATTTTCGTTTATGTATGACAGTGAGTCTGGTTGATATATCTCAAGGTGCATGATCACGTGGTTACTACAACAACAAGGTCGCCCACTCCAAAGTAAGTATTATTTGATATTTTCCTTAATATATATGCAACTGATTTTGATGAAATATGGCGCAGCAAACGCGTCTTCATGAGCTACATTTGGTGGTCCAGGGAGTTCGGCACAGACTTATGTCGTTTTTGTGAAGAACCGATGTCCGTGTCAGTAGACACAGAAATCAATTCTTCGCAAAAATGACAGAGTTTGGGCGAAAATACACCAAATGCAGCTTAACAAGACGCGTTTGATTCGCCATATTTCATAAAAATCTGTTACGATAAGGACACTATAAAAGAATACGTACTTTGAATCAGATGGATTCTGGAAGTTTCAGTACTTGTTGTTGTTGTTAGTACCACGTGATCATACACCTTGGATCTTAGAGTATTGAACATCAATTATAGGTTGTGAGTTCAATCCCCTGGCATTGATCCTCCCACAGGTGGAAGATTCGGACCCGTGTCCCATTCTGATTTCAGGGCTGAATATACATGTATCTATATATTTTTTTATTGTAAATATTCCGTTCTGATTTTGGGATCTTCCCCCCATTTGTACATGTACTTGAACATGTACATGTACAGGCAATATATGGGATTTAGTACTAAACCCATTGACCCGGCCTTAAATGTCGTTAGCTGTTGATAGGCCGTTAAACCCCAACAAACAAACAAACAACCTGTGACACAAACAAAATGCCCAATACCAAAATGACATTACCCCACTATATTGCTCTCATACAGTACTATGTTTTTTTTAGAGCATAGTACTGTACGAGACCAAGTGGGTGGGGTATTGGAATTACATATATTTTAATGGGCATGTTTTTAAACCAAGTTCCCATCACTATGTAACAAAAGCTGTTGATAGGATGTTAAACCCTTTCAATTTTTCTGGTGTTTCCTCTTCACACATTTTAACTATAACGTTTCAAATTTCTTTATTTTCAGAAATGTTAAACCATTAACAGTCTTATCTGAATACATTTGATCGGAAGAAAAATGAAAAAAAATGGATGAGAAAATAGCAAGAGATGTGATTCGTATGCTGCTAATAGATGCAAAGCCACTTCCTCTCTTGATTGTACATACGCGTACCGGAGTCCCTGTCGAACATCTGCGGAGAATACTAGAAAAATATCCGAAGAACTTCGAAGTAATATATGGGCGACCAGATGGTCTTGTGAAGCTGCTTGAACCAGTTGGGATTTGTTCAACGCACTCTTCGAAAAATAAAGTCTGTTCTGGGCCTCCATCGTGTTCCGGTCTCCACATATGCAAGTTTTACATGGTGTCTGATACATGCCGATTTGGGAACAAATGTACCTTTGGTCACGATCTGTCAACATCGCACAATGTTGCTCTACTTCAGCAATACCTGTTGGATAATATTCCCATTGCGGAGCTTAAAAAAATGTTCCAGAATTCGCGAACTCGTACAGCCAGCACTTTGCCTAAAATCTGCAGTTTTTATAATGGGCCGAAAGGATGTCGATGTTCCAAAAGAAAATGTTGCAATGCCATCCATATTTGCAGATATTATATATTAGGAAAATGCACGTTCGGTGCAAAATGTAAGAGAAATCATCATATCTTTCATCCATGTGTGAAGGAGATCCTTGAAAAGCATGGTTTTGACATGCACAGGACGGCCAAGGAAATACGTGCCGATCTACGACGTGCTCAGGACTGTGTAGATGGTGATGAAGAGGGTGAAACAGAAGGGTATCCGAATGAAAGAGGCGCTGCTGCTTATGCGCAATCTGTGTAAGAAAATATGATATACAGGGGGCCGTTTCACTAAATTTACGATCGTCTAGAAATTTCAATTGATGGATTTACATTTATTGAGCATAGGCTGCATATGCAGCCTATGCTCAATAAATGTAAATGCAAAAATTGTTTACAAGAACACATTGTTAATGTGAAATTTACAGACTATCATAATTTTGCACTTACAAACATTTTAGTCGTACACAGTTTAGTGAAACGGCCCGCTGTAAGCCAAGTGATAGTGAGCTAATTGTTTCATTTATGAAAAATGTTTGCACAATTTACAATATTTCCTGGCATCGAAAGTAGAAAAAATGTTCAGACCAAATGCGGAATAGAATTCCGAATTGGCTCAGAATATTTTGTCTACTTTCGACGTCATAAAGTTTCTGTAAAAGTTTCATTTTCTAATGTACACAATCACATGGCTTGCCTCATACGAACCTGGCTCTGTGTTACCTCAGGGCTCCAGATAAGGAATTTGTAATTGAGTATTGTCACTCCATCATTTCTGAAGCAATTGGGTATTTCAAAATTTTAATTGTGTAAAATAGAATCACACTACTGTTTACACATCACCAGACCGCACTTCATTGAATAGTTTGCTTCTAAATGAAAACACATCTTGGTATTTCATTAGAATTGTCTCCAAGGAGACAATCCTAATGAAATACCAAGATGTGTTTTCATGGAAAAATAAGAAAATATGCTATATTTGTGGTCTGTTTATTGTTTTCTGTAGCGTGATAAAGATACCACAAATTTTTCATTGCTTTTTGATACTCACTACTTCGGATTTAAATTGGGTTTTTGGCAATTTTAATTGGGTATTTATGCAAATACGCACCTTATCTGGAGCTCTGTTATCTCACATTGTGCATCGCTGTGTTTTGCTGATATTGTTTCAGGGAAAAAATCTATATTTTCTGTAAATGATGTTGACACAAAATTTCTCAGTGTTGGCTAGATACTTTTTATACGGTCCGTTTGAAAAAAACGGGACGTATTATGTATTCATCTTGTACACGCGGGAGGGCGGGCACAGCTTGTTCACGCTATAACTAGAGTCTACTTCACGGATTGTAACCAAATTCGGTATACATGTTTATCACGGCAAGACAAAGAAGCCTATTGATTTTGACTTTCTGAAGACTTATCTACCCTTGGCGGCCATTTATAATTTTCGCACTGTATCCTTGTCCACGTAATAACTCAATTTCTACTTCACCGATCGTAACCAAATTTGGTATACATGTTTATCACGGCAAGACGAAGGAGGCTATTGATTTTTGAAAAATTTCCGATGACTTATCTTCCCTTGGCGGCCATTTTTAATTTTCCCACTCCGTATCCTTGTCCACGCAATAACTCAATTTCTACTTCTTCGATCGTAGCCAAATTTGGTATACATGTTTATCACGGCAAGACAAAGAAGCCTATTGATTTTGAAAAATTTCAGATGACTTATCTACCCTTGGTGGCCATTTTTTAATTTTTGCACTCTGTATCCTTGTCCACGCAATAACTTGAGTTCTACTTCACCAATCATAACCAAATTCGATATACATGTTTATCTAGGCAAGATGAAGAAGCCTATTGATTTTCAGTTATCTCCCCTTGTTGAGTGGCCTTGCCTCGACGGGCGTATATTGTGACCTTCGGAACACTTGTATTTATTATATTTCCATTGCATTTTTGACTAGTTCAAAAATGTAAATTAACCAAATACGGCTTTAAAATTAGGAACCTTATTATTTACATCATTTTGTCGCAATTCTTGGAACAGCGACGTTGCCGGTCAATAGCGTGACGTTATTGACAACGACAATGTGCGTCATGTTTGTTAATGACGTCAAATAAACTTTAATGAATCAACGTCGCGCGATGTCACGTAGGGCTAATGTAATGTATGGTCGAGACGCCAGTTTTCGGGGTAGTCGGAATTTTCGGGGTATTCACATATTTTGTAATTTATAGACATGTGTGCAGTCGCGATGTGCTTCACGTCAGGTGATTAAAATAAGCATGACTTGACGTACATTAAGTCCTTTAAAATGCCACCAAATCCAGTGTTTGGACTAAATACTGGTAATTTTTGCCATTTTAGGAATTTAGGTAATTTTGTTCACGAACCTTAGGCTGTAGATTTTCCGCATTTTCCATGGATATTCCACTGAAGTTCCATTGAAAAATTTCCATGGAAAAAGACTGGAGTATTTGGACAACTTTCCACCCATATTCCGCCCTCCTTCCACACCAGAAAAAATGAAGAAAAAATATCAATTCCATACTTTCCATGGACAATTTCCGCATTTTCCATGGACAATGTCCACACTTTCCATGGATGATGTCCACTCTTTCCATGGAATATTTTCCAGGGCGTTTCCATGGACGACGTCCACACCTTCCATGGAATATTTTCCAGGGCGTTTCCATGGACGACGTCCACACCTTCCATGGACTTTCCATGGACGATGTCCACATCTTCCATGGACTTTCCATGGACGACGTCCACATCTTCCATGGACTTTCCATGGACGATGTCCACATCTTCCATGGACTTTCCATGGACGACGTCCACAATTTCCATGGAAAATTTGAGGACTGAAATGTTTGCTGTTAAATGTAATCAGGGACACAGTTTTAGTGAGACATGCATGGTCATTGATTGATTATTAGTGTTTAATGGCATATCAACAGCTAAGATCATTCAAGGCCGGACAAACGGGTGCGACTTATATTATATAATCCAGTATTTAACATGTCCATAATGAGGGAAATTCCTAAAATCAGAACTGATTATTTACAGAAAAATACACATTGTATATTCAGTCCTGAAATGAGAACACCCTGACCTGGTGTCAGCTAGGTCCATGCTGCACCAGTCACTTAGCTCCAACCACAAAAGTAATATGATCAGCATTAATCTGGTTACTCTTTTACTGGGGTACGACAGGATTTATAGCTCTCAAGTATCAGATGGCCGATTTTACAAAAAACTTTAATGCAAATTTCAGGGTAATTTGATATTGACCTTGGGCATGGGGGCTGCATGGATGGGCTATATAGAATAAAAATATGGATGGTGATAAAGAAGTATTGAAGATATTGAGCAGTACGTTATACACCTTAACTCAGATTTAAGAAAAACACTTTAAAACGCAAGTTTTCTAGGTAACCACCGGCAAGGGGGTTTTCTTTAAGTACCTTAGACCTTGATTGGGTTCAGTTGGGGGGGCCACAATGGCTGGGATATTGGATGAAAATGTGATGATGAGTATGTGGGAAGAATTTACAAGTCAAACAGTCACATCGGGTTGTGGAGATATTAGATACTGAAAAACTTTTAACTCAGATTTTACAAAAAGCTCTTAACGCACATTTCTAAACAATTTGACCTTGACCTTGAACATGGGTGGGCTATAGAATTAAAATATGGCTGATGATAATGAGGTATGTGAAGTTTCAAGTCTTAGAGTTGTGGAGATATTTGTAGCTACATAAAAAAACTTTTAACACAAATGCCAGACGCACGTCAAAAGCAAGCGGGCGTGATAAAAACATGCATGCAGGGTGTTGGTGTTCATAATTTGCTATTCTGTTATTGAGAGACAATTCTACAGTAGGACACACAAATATTACCATAAACTTACTTTATAAAGTGTGTATTAGCAAAATTCTTAGGTTACTCCCCACGAAGTAGAAAGTAAACAAAGAACGCTTCAAACGCACATTTGGAAAGAATACTCCGTCATACTTCTTATGTAATGCAGTGTAATTAGAGTTATGTACTCATAACTAACATATATTAACTTCAATAAATGTTCTACTGTTTCTAAGACAGTGGGAGTGGACGCCCAATATCACACAAGTTGGGGTTATTGGATTCAGCCGGTTACCAGGTTACTGGTTAATTATTTCATAATTTCGAAATCCTTACCTTATTTGATTTAAACGATAACAAAAAGTCTCAATCATTTCTAGAATTCTAGTTTATGTGCATGTACATGTTTATGAAATCCCTTACTGTGGTTTTGATTTTAATTTACATTAAACTTGTTTTTAAATCAAAATAACTGATACCTTTTTTTGAAAAATGCGGTTGTTGTATGTCTGTATTTCAGGCGCTTATTTTTGGCCTCTATCTCTCTACAGACCCAAAATATTTCCTACAACCCATATGTGCATGCATAATCGTCCATGTGTCTGTCAGCCTGTCTGTCAGTATTTTGCACAGTCTGTGTGTATTTTATATTAATTATGCTTGTTTTTTTATGTGTAAGTGTATTAAAATTGTGTCTGTAATGTGCTGGAAACAGAATTGTCCTCTGACTATTTGGAATTTTATTCTTCTGTTTCTTAAAATCATGTTTGGCAGCACAGTAAAATTGTCTCAAACTGAGTAGATTCTACTGTGTTGCTGAAACATGATTTTATATTTAGACAAGAGCTGTAAGAGAACAGCATAGCTCGACTACGAGGGTTGTCGATGTACACATAGCTTGACAAAGAAGGTGGCCGCGGCCCGCATAAAAACCTTAACCAAGGTTGACTAAAAACCTTAGCCAAGGGAAATTAACTAAGTAATTCAAGGTTCAATGTAGGTCAATGTCTGATATAGGTCAGGGGTTATTGATGCACATCACTAGGAGATGAAGTTTTCCAAGTATGGTTGCTGTAGGCCCAGGAGTATTCCATATACAAGCTTGACTTAAAACCTTAACCAAGGGGAAATAACTAAGTAATACAAGAATAAAAGTAGGTCAAGGTCAAATATAGGTCAGGGATTATTGATGTACATCACTAGGAGATGAAGTTGTCCAAGTATGGTTGCTGTAGGCCCAGGAGTATTCCATATACAAGCTTGACTAAACCTTAACCAAGTTTGAGTACAAACCTTAATAAAGGGGAAATAAGTAATTCAAGGTTAAATGTATGTCGAGGTAAACTATAAGTCAGGGGTTATCATCCCTATGAGAAAAGTTATCTAAGTAGGTGTCGTATGCACATATTATCCTTACAACCTTGACTAAAAACCTTAACCAAGGTTGACTAAAAACCTTAACCAATGGGAATTAAGTAAGTAATTCAAGAGGAAATGTAGGTCAAGGTCAAATATAGATCAGGGGTTATTGATGTACATCCCTATGAGAAAAGGTTGTCCAAGTATGGTGTCTGTATACACAATAGTATTGCATCTACAAGCAAAAAACTGATGCAATATGGAAGGTTATTTGAGAGTTCAAATACTGTACAAGTGTGTCATAAGTGGATGTGACTGGAGAAGAGAAGTGGGGCTTATGGGTTTTCCGACCAGTGATCCAGATCAGAGTCTCATCAGAATCTGCACTGTTCGCCATTTCATCAGTGAAACACCTGTCATGCTTTTAACAACCAATGTACCTTGTTATCAGGCTACAGGAGTGTGCTATTGGATCAGGAGTTACACTGGTCAGAAATGCCATAAGCCTCATTTCTCCAGTCACAGCCACATAATTATGAGAAATCATCAAAATGCTTTGATTACAAATACAATCTACACTTATATTTACTCAAAGTCCAAGGGACTGAGGAAATAGTATGACTGAGTGAAAATTTGAGTTAACGAGAGTAATACGTACTATATAGGAAAACATTTAATAATTTCACTTTGAGTTATCAGTATTTTCATTACAGAAGTTTTAACAATAAAAACAACTTTGAAAATTTCTCGCATTTCCAGTAAAGTTCTCAGATTTCCTGTAAATTTTCTAAGTTCTCAGATTTCCGGTATGTTCCGCTCCTTTTCCGCTTTTAACTGAATTTCCATGCTTTTTCCAGTATTTCCATGGACAATGTCCGCACTTTCCATGGACGACGTCCATACTTTCCATGGACATTGTCCAGCATATTCCAAGTGTTTCTGCATTTATTCCATGGTTTCCACAGAGTTTCCGTGGAAATTCCATGATGTCCATGGAATTTCCACAGAATTTCATGTATGTCCATGGAAAATCTACAGCCGGAAATTTATTATTATGACCGTGAGTTTCTACGTCCGCCATTAATCTGGTCTTTAATATTGTTAAAATCATAAATAACAGAAAAGTTTCAAATTTTCCTTCAATATGCCTCATTCATCCTTGAGATGATCAACAGCCAATGAAAACTCGGGACGAATTAGCAGATTTATCGACACTTTCGGAACATACACCGAAAACACCAACCATAAGTCGAGATTCAAGATGGCTGACTCCTGTACATGTTGCTAAACGCGCTGACGCAGATTTTAATCTAACAACAATCTCATTTTGAAGGCAAGAAAGATTGAAATAAATGTTTATCATTAGACTGAACTGACAAGTTAGCTCATATGATATGTTTTATAAAAATCGCTAGTTGATGAACTTGTTAATACCCCGAAAACTAGACCCACCATCATACTGGGATATAAATGCAATACTTTGAATGGTCGTTTCCATTATGAATTATGGACCGAGATTATATGTGGCTGTGACTGGAGAAATGGGGCTTTATATATGTTTTGCGACCATTGTAGATCCAGATCAGCATGTGCAAAATCCGTCTGACCAGGATCTGCACTGTTCGCCATTCCATTAATGCAACGGCCATTATCCTTCTAACAAGCATTTAGATCGCTATTAGGCTACAGGAGTATGCCATTTGATCAGGAGCTACACTGGTCACAAGTCCCATAAGCCCCATTTCTCCAGTCACAGCCACATGTTATACGGTTACAGGCAGGAGTCCCCGGCACGGGCAGAGCGGGCTAAGCCGGAGTTGATACCCCCGGCACGACAGACGGCCACCCAGGAACTACATGAGCTACGTCGCACCGCCAGTGCCAAGATGCAGAACGATATACAGGTATGGCCTGGATACGTAGTTGTTTACTTTGCTGAATTTATTCTGTTGTCTTTTTATACGCCTGTTGAAAAAATGGGACGTATTATGTATTCATCTTGTACAGACGGGCGGGCGGGCGGGCACAGCTTACCCACGCAATAACTAGTAACCAAATTTGGTATACATGTTTATCACGGCAAGCCGAAGAAACCTATTGTCAGTATTGATTTTCAAAAATTTCCGATGACTTATGTCCCCTTGGCGGGCATTTTTATTTTTCGCACTGTATCCTTGTCCACGCAATAACTCGAGTTCTACTTCACAGCTCATAACCAAATTCGGTATACATGTTTATCACAGCAAGACGAAGAAACCTATTGTCAGTATTGATTTTCAAAAATTTCCGATGACTTATCTCCCCTTGGCAGCCATTTTTAGCTCGACTATTCGAAGAATAAGTAGAGCTTATGTTGTCACCCCGGCGTCGGCGTCACCGTCACACCTTGGTTAAGGTTTTTAGTCCAGCTTGTATATGGAATACTACTGGCCCTACACCCACCATACTTGGACAACTTCATCTCCTAGTGATGTACATCAATAACCCCTGATCTATATTTCACCTTGACCTACATTTCCTCTTAAATTACTTGGTTAATTCCCCTTGGTTAAGGTTTTTATAGTCAACCTTGGTTAAGGTTTTTAGTCAAGTTTGTATATGCAATACTACTGGCCCTACACCCACCATACTTGGACAACTTCATCTCCTAGTGATGCACATCAATAACCCCTGATCTATTTGACCTTGACCTACATTTCCTCTTGAATTACTTACTTAATTCCCCTTGGTTAATGTTTTTAGTCAACCTGGTTAAGGTTTTTTCAAGCTTGTACATTGAATACTATTGTGCATCCAGACACCATACTTCGACAACCTTTTCTCATAGGTATGTACATCAATAACCCCTGATCTATATTTGACCTTGACCTACATTTCCTCTTCAATTACTTACTTAATTCCTTTTGGTTAAGGTTTTTAGTCAACCTTCTATATGGAATACTACTGGCCCTACGCCCACCATACTTGGACAACTTCATCTCCTAGTGATGTACATCAACAACCCCTGATCTATATTTGACCTTGACCTACATTTCCTCTTGAATTACTTAATTCCCCTTGGTTAACGTTTTTAGTCAAGCTTGTAGATGGATACTCCTGGCCCTACACCAACCATACTTGGACAACTTCATCTCCTAGTGATGTACATCAACAACCCCTGACCTATATTTGACCTTGACCTACATTTAACCTTGAATTACTTACTTAATTCCCCTTGGTTAAGGTTTTTACTCGACCTTGGTTAAGCTTTTTACTCAAGCTTGTACATGGAATACTATTGTGCATACAGACACCATAATTGGACAACCTTTTCTCATAGTGATGTACATCAATAACCCCTGATCTATATTTGACCTTGACCTACATTTCCTCTTGAATTACTTACTTTATTCTCTTTGGTTAAGGTTTTTAGTCAAGCTTGTAGATGGAATACTCATGGCCCTACACCAACCATACTTGGACAACTTCATCTCCTAGTGATGTACATCAATAACCCCTGACCTATATTTGACCTTGACCTACATTTAACCTTAAATTACTTACTTTATTCCCCTTGGTTAAGGTTTTTACTCAACCTTGGTTAAGGTTTTTAGTCAAGCTTGTAGATGGAATACAAATTGTGCATACAGACACCATACTTGGATAACTTTTTCTCATAGGGATGTACATCAATAACCCCTGACCTTTATTTTACCTTCACCTACATTTAACCTTGAATTACTTGATTAATGTTTATAGTCAAGCTTGTATATGGAATACTTCTGGGCCTACATCAAACCATACTTGGACAACTTCATCTCTAGTGATGTACATCAATAATCCCTGACCTATATTTGACCTTGACCTACTTTTATCCTTGGATTACTTAGTTATCTCCCCTTGGTTACGGTTTTTACTCAAGCTTGTATATGGAATACTCCTGGGCCTACAGCAACCATACTTGGAAAACCATGCACCTACGTCCAAGGTCAAGGTCACTGTTGAAGGTCAAAGGTCAAACCTATTGAAATTCCCTTCCGCTCTATGTCTTCTACACCGATGCATGGATTATCAAATGGCTTGGCACAAATGTTTCTCATGATGAGAAGGTGTGTCGCGATCAATAACCACGCACCTACGTCCAAGGTCACAGTTGAAGGTCAAAGGTCAAACCTATTGAAATTCCCTTCCGCTCTATATCTTCTACACCGATGCATGGATTATCAAATTGCTAACCACGCACCTACGTCCAAGGTCACAGTTGAAGGTCAAAGGTCAAACCTATTGAAATTCCCTTCTGCTCTATATCTTCTACACCGATGCATGGATTATCAAATGCCTTGGCACAAATGTTTCTCAGGATGAGAAGGTGTGTCGCGATCAATAACAACGCACCTACATCCAAGGTCAAGGTCACAGTTGAAGGACAAAGGTCAAAAATATTGAAATTCCCAAATGGCTTGGCACAAATATTTCTCACGATGAGAAGGTGTGTCGCGATCAATAACCACGCACCTACGTCCAAGGTCACTGTTGAAGGTCAAAGGTCAAACCTATTGAAATTCCCTTCTGCTCTTTGTCTTCTACACCGATGCATGGATTATCAAATGGCTTGGCACAAATTTTTCTCATGATGAGAAGGTGTGTCGCGATCAATAACAACGCACCTACGTCCAAGGTCAAGGTCACAGTTGAAGGTCAAAGGTCAAACCTATTGAAATTCCCTTCCGCTCTATATCTTCTACACCGATGCATGGATTATCAAATTGCTAACCACGCACCTACGTCCAAGGTCACAGTTGAAGGTCAAAGGTCAAACCTATTGAGATTCCCTTCCGCTCTATATCTTCTACACCGATGCATGGATTATCAAATGCCTTGGCACAAATGTTTCTCAGGATGAGAAGGTGTGTCGCGATCAATAACCACGCACCTACATCCAAGGTCAAGGTCACAGTTGAAGGACAAAGGTCAAAAATATTGAAATTCCCAAATGGCTTGGCACAAATATTTCTCATGATGAGAAGGTGTGTCGCGATTAATAACCACACACCTACGTCCAAGGTCAAGGTCACTGTTGAAGGTCAAAGGTCAAACCTATTGAAATTCCCTTCTGCTCTATGTCTTCTACACCGATGCATGGATTATTAAATGGCTTGGCACAAATTTTTCTCGTGATGAGAAGGTGTGTCGCGATCAATAACCACGCACCTACGTCCAAGGTCAAGGTCACAGTTGAAGGTCAAAGGTCAAACCTATTGAAATTCCCTTCCTCTCTATATCTTCTACACCGATGCATGGATTATCACACTATGCCCAGGGTCAAGGTCACAGACTTGATGCGTTTGAAACCTTAACGCTCGGCTAAATGGCTTATAATCAAAAATGCCTCATTTTTTTGGCTGCCAGTGGGGGTATTCGTGTGCCGACAGGCCACATTTTAGTCAACCTTGGTTAAGGTTTTTATGCAGGCCGCAACCACCTTCTTTGTCAAGCTATGTGTACATCGACAACCCTCGTAGTCGAGCTATGCTGTTCTCCTACAGCTCTTGTTAATTTTCGCACTCTGTATCCTTGTCCACGCAACAACTCAAGTTCTACTTCACAGATTGAAACCAAAATCGCTATACATGTTTAGCATGGCAAGACAAAGAAGCCTATTGATTTTGAAACATTTCCGATACTTATCTCCCCTTGGCAGCCATTTTTAATTTTCGCACTCTGTATCCCTGTACACGCAATAACTCAAGTTATACTTGACCGATCATAGCCAAATTTGGTATACATGTTTATCACGGCAAGACGAAGAAGCCTATTGATTTTGAAAAATTTCCAATGACTTATCTCCCCTTGGCGGCCATTTTAAATTCCAGTTCTATTTCACCGATTGAAACCAAATTCGGTATACATGTTTATCATGGCAAGACAAAGAAGCCTATTGATTTTGAAAAATGTCCGATACTTATCTTCCCTGGGCAGCCATTTTTAATTTTCGCACTCTGTATCCTTGTCCACGCAATAACTCAAGTTCTACTTGACCGATCATAACCAAATTTGGTATACACGTTTATCACGGCAAGACAAAGAATGCTATTGATTTTGAATTTTGGATGACTTATTTCCCCTTGGCGGCCATTTTTAATTTTCGGACTCCGTATCCTTGTCCACGCAATAAGTCGAGTTATACTTCACGGATCGTAACCAAATTTGGTTTACATGTTTATCTCCTCAAGATGAGTTATCTCCCCTTGTTGACTGGCCTTGCCTCGACGGGCGTATATTGTGACATTCGGCACTCTTGTTATCTATTTTTTATTTTCCATTTTTATACTGTTCTTTGAAAAAAACGGGACATGTTATGTATTCACCTTTCAAAATTTGAAAATTTCCGATGACTTAATTATCTCCCCTTTGTGATCATTTTCACACTCAGTTTCCTTGTCCACGCAATAGCTCAAGTGCTACTTTACGGATCATAACCAAATTTGGTTAACATGTTTATCACGGCAAGATGAAGAACCTTATTCATTTTCAAAATTGTTGGATGACTTATCTCCCCTTAGTGGCCATTTTTACTTTTAGCATTTTACACAATAACTAGAGCTCTACTTGACGGATCGTAACCAAATTTGGTACATGTGTGTATCACCTTCTTGAACGGCCATGCCTCGACAGGCGTATATTGTGACCTTCGGCTGTCGATAAAAACATTTTTTGAGCAGCAGTCAACACCCAGAACCTGTTTCACTATGCTTCGTAAGATAAAAAGTTTGTAAGTGCAAAATTTAATTTTAGAATAAAATTTACACTGACAGCCAATGTTGGAAAATCTTCAGTGTTCTTATGTAATAATGTTTTGAAGGAGTTGTAAAATGGTAATGTAAGTTAAACATGGTAATGTGAGAAGCAAATTATAAACAATCATCATAAACTTAGTTAAATTTCCCCCAGAGGATATGACAAATTAAGGTGTAATTCATGTCCTGTCAAAATTAACTGTGTGTGCTAGCTGCCAAGTACTGAACCCTACCCAACATTGTTATGTAAACATTTGATTCATTGCACTAAAATTTGTCATGATATTTTAATAATTTTCGTCATAGCAGCCTCGTACCTCCAAGTTGAATGATGATTCTATAATTATGACTCCAGCACCATGCAGGGTTGACGCTCACGGTTGAGCCAGGGATTCCGCAACATGGACATCACAATTTTACATTATGTTGAATAGGATCTTCTTAAAAGTTCAAGGATTCCTCACACAAAACAGGAGTCCTCGGGATTCCGGCACACTGCGAGTGTTGACCCCTGTGCACTGTCCACAATTGAAACAACGCATGTGATTTTGTTAATGCAATTATATGAAACTATGATATTTTCTGTAAATGACGTCAACAGTTGACAAATTTTCATAGCAAATGCAGAATTTGAATTTGCTCTGAACAGTTTGTTGACTGTTGATGTCATTTATGGGCAATACTGTAAATATTGTATTGGGGGAGTGGAATGCATATTTTGAAAAACCCACTAGCCATGTAAGTACCGTAATTATTCTAATAAATGCCCCCGGGGCTATGCAATTTTCTGTGAAAATAAAATAATAAAATATAGGAGGGACTATACGGTACTGTTGGAATAAATATTCTAAATTAATTAACAGTCATGTTTCGACTGCACAAGTCAGAAATAAAAAAATTCATGTGCCTTCCACAATCAGTTCTTGAATCTCACTAATGTACAAAATTATATAACGTGTCTCAATTGACGTCCCTGTTCGAGCCCCGGGTTAGAGCACATTTTTCTCACTCTATGACATTTGGTGCCCAATCAGGGACCGTCCGTGAGTCCAAAAATCGGTCGGGTTAGTGGAAACAAACAATTTTTTTTTTTTGCCTGACTGTTAAATACTGCCCAAAATGGACAAAAAATATGGAATTCAGAGACGCATTAAATATAGAATTCGGGGACGAATTTCAATTTGGCGGGGGATGAGGTGTGTATTCTCACCCGGGTAGAGCAATGGTACGTTACCCTAGAGGTCCCGTGCTGGAGCCCCGGATCGGAGCCCATTTTTCTCACCCTGTGACATGTGTGTGGTTGTAGCGGCGGAGTGAGGTGCCACAGAAGCAGTCGCAGCAGGACCGACTGATGAGGTACAAGGAGGCCCAGCTGGAGCGTCCGGCCAGGTGAGAAACTGGCAGAGGTATTCATGATTTAACCCTTTCAACATTACAGACCACTTTAGCAGTGTTTGCAAACAGTGTAGATCCAGATCACATCAAGGTCTGCACTTTTTACACGTCAGTTTGTCCAGACAATAACTAGAGTTCTATTTGACGGATCATAACCAAATTTGGTATACATGTTTATCATTGCATGACGAAGAACCCTATTGATTTTGCAAAATGTCCAATGACTTATCTCCCGTTGGTGGCCATTTTTAGCTTGACTATTCAAAGAATAAGTAGAGCTTATGTTGTCACCCCGGCGTTGGCGTCACCGTCACGTCTTGGTTAAGGTTTTTAGTCAACCTTGTATATGGAATACTACTGGCCCTACATCCACCATACTTGCACAACTTCATCTCCTAGTGATGTACATCAATAACCCTTGATCTATATTTGACCTTGACCTACATTTCCTCTTGAATTACTTAGTTAATTCCCCTTGGTTAAGGTTTTTAGTCAACCTTGGTTAAGGTTTTTAGTCAAGCTTGTACATGGAATACTATTGTGCATACAGACACCATACTTGGACAACCTTTTCTCATAGCGATGTACATCAATAACCCCTGATCTATATTTGACCTTGACCTACATTTCCTCTTGAATTACTTACTTAATTCCCCTTGGTTAAGGTTTTTAGTCAACCTTGGTTAAAGGTTTTTATTTTTAGTCAAGCTTGTACATGGAATACTAGTGTGCATACAGACACCATACTTGGACAACCTTTTCTCATAGGATGTACATCAATAACCCCTGATCTATATATTTGACCAAGACCTACATTTCCTCTTGAATTACTTAGTTAATTCCCTTGGTTAAGGTTTTTAGTCAAGCTTTGTATATGGAATATTCTTGGCCCTACACCCACCATACTTGGACAACTTCATCTCCTAGTGATGTACATCAACAACCACTGACCTATATTTGACATTCACCTACATTTAACCTTGAATTACTTTGTTAATTCCCCTTGGTTAAGGTTTTTAGTCAACCTTGGTTAAGGTTTTTAGTCAAGCTTGTACATGGAATACTATTGTGCATACAGACACCATACTTGGACAACCTTTTCTCATAGGGATGTACATCAATAACCACTGATCTATATTTGACCTTGACCTACATTTCCTCTTGAATTATTTATTTAATTCCCCTTGGTTAAGGTTTTTAGTCAAGCTTGTATATGGAATACTCCTGGCCCTACACCCACCATACTTAACTTCATCTCCTAGTGATGTACGTCAACAACCCCTGACCTATATTTGACCTTGACCTACATTTAACATTGAATTACATAGTTAATTACATAGTTAATTGCCCTTTGTTAATTTCAGGGTAATTTGATATTGACCTTGGGCATTGGGGCTGCATGGATGGGCTATATGGAATAAAAATATGGATGGTGATAAAGAAGTATTGAAGATATTGAGCAGTACATTATACACCTTAACTCAGATTTAAGAAAAACACTTTAACGCAAGTTTCTAGGTAATTTGACCTTGACCTTGGGCATGGGGGCCACATGGCTGGGATATTGGATGAAAATATGGATGATGAGGTATGTGAAGTTTCAAGTCAAACAGTCACATCAGGTTGTGGAGATATTTGATACTGAAAAACTTTAACTCAGATTTTACAAAAATCTCTAATGCACATTTCTAAACAATTTGACCTTGACCTTGAGCATGGGTGGGCTATAGAATTAAAATATGGCTGATGATAATGAGGTATGTGAAGTTTCAAGTCTTAGAGTTGTGGAGATATTTGTAGCTACATAAAAACTTTAACACAAATGCCAGACGCACGTCAAAAGCAAGTGGGCGTGATAAAAACATGCAGGGTGTTGGTGTTCATAATTTGCTATTCTGTTATTGAGAGACAATTCTACAGTAGGACACAAAAATATTACCATAAACTTACCTTATAAAGTGTGCATTAGCAAAATTCTTAGGTTACTCCCCACGAATTAGAAAGTAAACAAAGAACGCTTCAAACGCACATTTGGAAAGAATACTCCGTCATACTTCTTATGTAATGCAGTGTAATTAGAGTTATGTACTCATAACTAACATATATTAACTTCAATAAATGTTCTACTGTTTCTAAGACAGTGGGAGTGGACGCCCAATATCACACAAGTTGGGGTTATTGGATCCAGCCGGTTACCAGGTTACTGGTTAATTATTTCATAATTTCGAAATCCTTACCTTATTTGATTTAAACGATAACAATAAGTCTCAATCATTTCTAGAATTCTAGTTTATGTGCATGTACATGTTTATGAAATCCCTTACTGTGGTTTTGATTTTAATTTACATTAAACTTGTTTTTTAATCAAAATAACTGATGCCTTTTTTTTGAAAAATGCGGTTGTTGTTGTTGTATGTCTGTATTTCAGGCGCTTATTTTTGGTCTCTATCTCTCTACAGACCCAAAATATTTCCTACAACCCATATGTGCATGCATAATCGTCCATGTGTCTGTCAGCCTGTCTGTCAGTATTTTGCACAGTCTGTGTGTATTTTATATTAATTATGCTTGTTTTTATGTGTAAGTGTATTAAAATTGTGTCTGTAATGTGCTGGAAACAAAGAATTGTCCTCTGATTATTTGGAATTTTATTCTTCTTTTTCTTAAAATCATGTTTTGCAGCACAGTAAAATTGTCTCTAACTGAGTAGATTCTACTGTGTTGCTGAAACATGATTTTATATTTAGACAAGAGCTGTAGGAGAACAGCATAGCTCGACTACGAGGGTTGTCGATGTACACATAGCTTGACGAAGAAGGTGGCCGCGGCCCGCATAAAAACCTTAACCAAGGTTGACTAAAAACCTTAGCCAAGGGAAATTAACTAAGTAATTCAAGGTTCAATGTAGGTCAATGTCAGATATAGGTCAGGGGTTATTGATGCACATCACTAGGAGATGAAGTTTTCCAAGTATGGTTGCTGTAGGCCCAGGAGTATTCCATATACAAGTTTGACTTAAAACCTTAACCAAGGGGAAATAACTAAGTAATACAAGAATAAAAGTAGGTCAAGGTCAAATATAGGTCAGGGATTATTGATGTACATCACTAGGAGATGACGTTGTCCAAGTATGGTTGCTGTAGGCCCAGGAGTATTCCATATACAAGCTTGACTATAAACCTTAACCAAGTTTGAGTACAAACCTTAATCAAGGGGAAATAAGTAATTCAAGGTTAAATGTAGGTCGAGGTAAACTATAGGTCAGGGGTTATCATCCCTATGAGAAAAAGTTATCTAAGTATGGTGTCTGTATGCACAATAGTATTCCATCTACAACCTTGACTAAAAACCTTAACCAAGGTTGACTAAAAACCTTAACCAATGGGAATTAAGTAAGTAATTTAAGAGGAAATGTAGGTCAAGGTCAAATATAGATCAGGGGTTATTGATGTACATCCCTATGAGAAAAGGTTGTCCAAGTATGGTGTCTGTATGCACAATAGTATTGCATCTACAAGCAAAAAACTGATGCAATATGGAAGGTTATTTGAGAGTTAAAATACTGTACAAGTGTGTCATAAGTGGATGTGACTGGAGAAGTGGGGCTTATGGGTTTTCCGACCAGTGTATATCCAGATCAGAGTCACATCAGAATCTGCACAGTTCGCCATTTCATCAGTGAAACACCTGTCATGCTTTTAACAACCAATGTACCTTGTTATCAGGCTACAGGAGTGTGCTATTGGATCAGGAGTTACACTGGTCAGAAATGCCATAAGCCTCATTTCTCCAGTCACAGCCACATAATTATGAGAAATCATCAAAATGCTTTGATTACAAATACAATCTACACTTATATTTACTCAAAGTCCAAGGGACTGAGGAAATAGTATGACTGAGCGAAAATTTGTGTTAACGAGAGTAATACGTACTATATAGGAAAATATTTAATAATTTCACTTTGAGTTATCAGTATTTTGATTACAGAAGTTTTAACAATAAAAACAACTTTGAAAATTTCTCAGATTTCCTGTAAATTTTCTAAGTTCTCAGATTTCCTGTATGTTCCGCTCCTTTTCCGCTTTTAACTGAATTTCCATGCTTTTTCCAGTATTTCCATGGACAATGTCCGCACTTTCCATGGACGACGTCCATACTTTCCCATGGACATTGTCCAGCATATTTTTCCAAGTGTAATTTCTGCATTTATTCCATGGTTTCCACAGAGTTTCCGTGGAAATTCCATGATGTCCATGGAATTTCCACAGAATTTCATGTATGTCCATGGAAAATCTACAGCTGGGAAATTTATTATTATGACCGTGAGTTTCCACGTCCGCCATTAATCTGGTCTTTAATATTGTTAAAATCATAAATAACAGAAAAGTTTCAAATTTTCCTTCACTGTGCCTCATTCATCCTTGAGATGATCAACAGCCAATGAAAACTCGGGACGAATTAGCAGATTTATCGACTCTTTCGGAACATACCCCGAAAACACCAACCATAAGTCGAGATTCAAGATGGCTGACTCCTGTACATGTTGCTAAACGCGCTGACGCGGATTTTAATCTAACAACAATCTTATTTTGAAGGCAAGAAAGATTGAAATAAATGTTTATCATTAGACTGAACTGACAAGTTAGCTCATATGATATGTTTTATAAAAATTGCTAGTTGATGAACTGGTTAATACCCCGAAAACTAGACAAGAATACTGGGATATAAATGCAATACTTTGAATGGTCGTTTCCATTATGAATTATGGACAGAGTTTATATGTGGCTGTGACTGGAGAAATGGGGCTTTATATATGTTTTGCGACCATTGTAGATCCAGATCAGCATGTGCAAAATCCGTCTGACCAGGATCTGCACTGTTCGCCATTCCATTAATGCAACGGCCATTATCCTTCTAACAAGCATTTAGATCGCTATTAGGCTACAGGAGTATGCCATTTGATCAGGAGCTACACTGGTCACAAGTCCCATAAGCCCCATTTCTCCAGTCACAGCCACATGTTATACCGTTACAGGCAGGAGTCCCCGGCACGGGCAGAGCGGGCTAAGCCGGAGTTGATACCCCCGGCACGACAGACGGCCACCCAGGAACTACAGGAGCTACGTCGCACCGCCAGTGCCAAGATGCAGTACGATATACAGGTATGGCCTGGATACGTAGTTGTTTACTTTGCTGAATTTATTCTGTTGTCTTTTTATACGCCCGTTGAAAAAACGGGACGTATTATGTATTCATCTTGTACAGGCGGGCGGGCTCGGGCGGGCGGGCACAGCTTATCCACGCAATAACTAGTAACCAAATTTGGTATACATGTTTATCACGGCAAGCCGAAGAAACCTATTGTCAGTATTGATTTTCAAAAATTTCCGATGACTTATCTCCCCTTGGCGGGAATTTTTAATTTTCGCACTGTATCCTTGTCCACGCAATAACTCGAGTTCTACTTCACCGCTCATAACCAAATTCGGTATACATGTTTATCACAGCAAAACGAAGAAACCTATTGTCAGTATTGATTTTCAAAAATTTCCGATGACTTATCTCCCCTTGGCAGGCATTTTTAATTTTCGCACTCTGTATCCTTGTCCACGCAATAACTCAAGTTCTACTTTACAGATTGAAACCAAATTCGCTACACATGTTTAACATGGCAAGGCAAAGAAGCCTATTGATTTTGAAACATTTCCGATACTTATCTCCCCTTGGCAGCCATTTTTAATTTTCGCATTCTGTATCCCTGTACACGCAATAACTCAAGTTCTACTTGACCGATCATAGCCAAATTCTGTATCCATGTTTATCACGGCAAGACGAAGAAGCCAATTGATTTTGAAAAATTTCCAATGACTTATCTCTCCTTGGCGACCATTTTTAATTTTCGCACTCTGTATCCTTGTCCACGCAATAACTCCAGTTCTATTTCACCTTTTGAAACCAAATTCGGTATACATGTTTTATCATGTCAAGACAAAGAAGCCTATTGATTTTGAAAAATGTCCGATACTTATCTTCCCTGGGCAGCCATTTTTAACTTTCGCACTCTGTATCCTTGTCCACGCAATAACTCAAGTTCTACTTGACCGATCATAACCAAATTTGGTATACACGTTTATCACGGCAAGACAAAGAATGCTATTGATTTTGAATTTTGGATGACTTATCTCCCCTTGGCGGCCATTTTTAATTTTCGGACTCCGTATCCTTGTCCACGCAATAAGTCGAGTTATACTTCACGGATCGTAACCAAATTTGGTTTACATGTTTATCTCTTCAAGATGAGTTATCTCCCCTTGTTGACTGGCCTTGCCTCGAAGGGCGTATATTGTGACATTCGGCACTCTTGTTATCTATTTTTTATTTTCCATTTTTATGCTGTTCTTTGAAAAAAACGGGACATGTTATGTATTCACCTTTCAAAATTTGAAAATTTCTGATGACTTTAATTATCTCCCCTTTGTGATCATTTTCACACTCAGTTTCCTTGTCCACTCAATAGCTCAAGTGCTACTTTACGGATCATAACCAAATTTGGTTAACATGTTTATCACGGCAAGATGAAGAACCTTATTCATTTTCTAAATTGTTGGATGACTTATCTCCCCTTAGTGGCCATTTTTACTTTTAGCATTTTACACAATAACTAGAGCTCTACTTGACGGATCGTAACCAAATTTGGTACATGTGTGTATCACCTTCTTGAACGGCCATGCCTCGACAGGCGTATATTGTGACCTTCGGCTGTCGATAAAAACAGTTTATGAGCAGCAGTCAACACCCAGAACCTGTTTCACTATGCTTCTTCGTAAGATAAAAAGTTTGTAAGTGCAAAATTTAATTTTAGAATAAAATTTACACTGACAGCCAATGTTGGAAAATCTTCAGTGTTCTTATGTAATAATGTGTTGATGGAGTTGTAAAATGGTAATGTTAGTTAACCATGGTAATGTGAGAAGCAAATTATAAACAATCATCATAAACTTAGTTAAATTGCCCCCAGAGGATATGACAAATTAAGGTGTAATTCATGTACTGTCAAAATTAACTGTGTGTGCTAGCTGCCAAGTACTGAACCCTACCCAACATTGTTATGTAAACATTTGATTCATTGCACTAAAATTTATCATGATATTTTTAATAATTTTCGTCATAGCAGCCTCGTACCTCCAAGTTGAATGATGATTCTATAATTATGACTCCAGCACCATGCAGGGTTGACACTCACGGTTGAGCCAGGGATTCCGCAACATGGACATCACAATTTTACATTATGTTGAATATGATCTTCTTAAAAGTTCAAGGATTCCTCACACAAAACAGGAGTCCTCAGGATTCCGGCACACTGCGAGTGTTGACCCCTGTGCACTGTCCACAATTGAAACAACGCATGTGATTTTGTTAATGCAATTATATGAAACTATGATATTTTCTGTAAATGACGTCAACAGTTGACAAATTTTCATAGCAAATGCAGAATTTGAATTTGCTCTGAACAGTTTGTTGACTGTTGATGTCATTTATGGGAAATACTGTAAATATTGTATTGGGGGAGTGGAATGCATATTTTGAAAAACCCACTAGCCATGTAAGTACCGTAATTATTCTAATAAATGCCCCCGGGGCTATGCAATTTTCTGTGAAAATAAAATAATTTGAAAATATAGGAGGGGGACTATACGGTACTGTTAGAATAAATATTCTAAATTGATTAACAGTCATGTTTCGACTGCACAAGTCAGAAATAAAAAATTCATGTGCCTTCCACAATCAGTTCTTGAATCTCACTAATGTACAAAATTATATAACGTGTCTCAATTGACGTCCCTGTTCGAGCCCCGGGTTAGAGCACATTTTTCTCACTCTATGACATTTGGTGCCCAATCAGGTACCGTCCGTGAGGCCAAA
This sequence comes from Conchocele bisecta, assembly GCA_029237695.1. Classification (NCBI taxonomy): domain Eukaryota; kingdom Metazoa; phylum Mollusca; class Bivalvia; order Lucinida; family Thyasiridae; genus Conchocele; species Conchocele bisecta. Next base: position 20,278,722 of record CM055279.1, on the reverse strand, counting down.
AATCGGTCGGGTTAGTGGAAACAAACAATTTTTTTTTTATGCCTGACTGTTAAATACTGCCCAAAATGGACAAAAAATATGGAATTCAGAGATGCATTAAATATAGAATTCGGGGACGAATTTCAATTTGGCGGGGGATGAGGTGTGTATTCTCATCCGGGTAGAGCAATGGTACGTTACCCTAGAGGTCCCGTGCTGGAGCCCCGGATCGGAGCCCATTTTTATCACCCTGTGACATGTGTGTGGTTGTAGCGGCGGAGTGAGGTGCCACAGCAGCAGTCGCAGCAGGACCGCGACTACATGGACCGTCTGATGAGGTACAACGAGGCCCAGCTGAAGCATCCGGCCAGGTGAGAAACTGGCAGAGGTGTTCATGATTTAACCCTTTCAACATTACTGACCTCTTTAGCAGTGTTTGCAAACAGTGTAGATCCAAATCACATCAAGGTCTGCACTTTTTACACGTCAGTTTGTCCAGACAATAACTAGAGTTCTACTTGACGGATCATAACCAAATTTGGTATACATGTTTATCATTGCATGACGAAGAACCCTATTGATTTTGCAAAATGTCCAATGACTTATCTCCCGTTGGTGGCCATTTTTAGCTCGACTATTCAAAGAATAAGTAGAGCTTATGTTGTCACCCCGGCGTTGGCGTCACCGTCACGCCTTGGTTAAGGTTTTTAGTCAACCTTGTATATGGAATACTACTGGCCCTACATCCACCATACTTGCACAACTTCATCTCCTAGTGATGTACATCAATAACCCCTGATCTATATTTGACCTTGACCTACATTTCCTCTTGAATTACTTAGTTAATTCCCCTTGGTTAAGGTTTTTAGTCAACCTTGGTTAAGGCTTTTAGTCAAGCTTGTACATGGAATACTATTGTGCATACAGACACCATACTTGGACAACCTTTTCTCATAGCGATGTACATCAATAACCCCTGATCTATATTTGACCTTGACCTACATTTCCTCTTGAATTACTTAGTTAATTCCCCTTGGTTAAGGTTTTTAGTCAAGCTTGTGTATGGAATACTCCTGGCCCTACACCCACCATACTTGGACAACTTCATCTCCTAGTGATGTACATCAACAACCCCTGACCTATATTTGACCTTGACCTACATTTAACCTTGAATTACATAGTTAATTACATAGTTAATTCCCCTTTGTTAATTTCAGGGTAATTTGATATTGACCTTGGGCATGGGGGCTGCATGGATGGGCTATATAGAATAAAAATATGGATGGTGATAAAGAAGTATTGAAGATATTGAGCAGTACGTTATACACTTTAACTCAGATTTAAGAAAAACACTTTAACGCAAGTTTCTAGGTAATTTGACCTTGACCTTGGGCATGGGGGCCACATGGCTGGGATATTGGATGAAAATATGGATGATGAGGTATGTGAAGTTTCAAGTCAAACAGTCACATCGGGTTGTGGAGATATTAGATACTGAATCTTTTTAACTCAGATTTTACAAAAAACTCACTTTTTTCTAACGCACATTCTAAACAATTTGACCTTGTGCTAGTGGGTGCTATAGAATTAAAAATATGGCTGATGATAATGAGGTATGTGAAGTTTCAAGTCTTAGAGTTGTGGAGATATTTGTAGCTACATAAAAAACTTTTAACACAAATGCCAGACGCACGTCAAAAGCAAGCGGGCGTGATAACAACATGCAGGGTGTTGGTGTTCATAATTTGCTATTCTGTTATTGAGAGACAATTCTACAGTAGGACACAAAAATATTACCATAAACTTACCTTATAAAGTGTGTATTAGCAAAACTCCCCACGAAGTAGAAAGTAAACAAAGAACGCTTCAAACGCACATTTGAAAAGAATACTCCGTCATACTTTTTATGTAATGCAGTGTAATTAGAGTTATGTACTCATAACTAACATATATTAACTTCAATAAATGTTCTACTGTTTCTAAGACAGTGGGAGTGGAAGCCCATCACACAAGTTGGGGTTATTGGATCCAGCCGGTTACTGGTTAATTATTTCATAATTATACCCACTTTTTTGGGAAAAAATGGGTATATTGTTTTCGTCACGAGTGTCCGTCCGTCCGTACGTCCGTCACGTTTCTTGTAACTTGAAAAACTTTTTCACCTTCATGCCTACGCACCTGATATTTGGTATGTACCTTCGTTATCATGTGCAGATGCGCAAAGTGAATTCGGATTTTTCATCCAACCCTCCATCATCGATTATCTCCCCCTTTCGGACTCAGAATTTCCCATTTTTTCCTTGTAAGTCGAAAAACTTTTTCATCTTCATACCTATGCGCCTGATATTTGGTATGTAGCTTCGTTATCATGTGCAGATTCGCAAAGTGAATTCGGATTTTTCATCTGACCCTCCATCATGGATTATCTCCCCCTTTCGGACTCAGAATTTCCCATTTTTTCCTTGTAACTCCAAAAAACGTTTTCACCTTCATGCCTACGCGCCTGATATTTGGTATGTACCTTCGTTATCATGTGCAGATGCGCAAAGTGAATTCGGATTTTTCATCCAACCCTCCATCATCGATTATCTCCCCCTTTCGGACTCAGAATTTCCCATTTTTTCCTTGTAAGTCGAAAAACTTTTTCATCTTCATACCTATGCGCCTGATATTTGGTATGTAGCTTCGTTATCATGTGCAGATTCGCAAAGTGAATTCGGATTTTTCATCCGACCCTCCATCATGGATTATCTCCCCCTTTCGGACTCAGAATTTCCCATTTTTTCCTTGTAACTCCAAAAAACGTTTTCACCTTCATGCCTACGCGCCTGATATTTGGTATGTACCTTCGTTATCATGTGCAGATGCGCAAAGTGAATTCGGATTTTTCATCCAACCCTCCATCATCGATTATCTCCCCCTTTCGGACTTAGAATTTCACTATTTTTCACAAAACTTTCTCACCTTAATACCTACATTTCTGATATTTGATATGTAGCTTCGTTTTGATGTGCAAAGTGAATTCGGATTTTTTATCCGACCTTCCATCATGGATTATCTCCCCCTTTCGCACTTAGAATTTCACTATTTTTCCTCGTAGGTCAAAAAACTTTTTCACCTTAATACCTACGCGTCTGATATTTGGTTCGTAGCTTCGTTTTGATGTGCTGATGCGCAAAGTGAATTCGGATTTTTTATCCGACCCTCCATCATGGATTACCTCCCCCTTTCGGACTTAGCATTTGGGGAAAGTGGGTATATTGCGATGGCGCGCCATCAACTTTTTCTAGTTTCGAAATCCTTACCTTATTTGATTTAAACGATAACAATAAGTCTCAATCATTTCTAGAATTCTAGTTTATGTGCATGTACATGTTTATGAAATCCCTTACTGTGGTTTTGATTTTAATTTACATTAAATTTGTTTTTAAATCAAAATAACTGATGCCTTTTTTTGAAAAATGCGGTTGTTGTTGTTGTATGTCTGTATTTCAGGTGCTTATTTTTGGCCTCTATCTCTCTACAGACCCAAAATATTTCCTCCAACCCATATGTGCATGCATAATCGTCCATGTGTCTGTCAGCCTGTCTGTCAGTATTTTGCACAGTCTGTGTGTATTTTATATTAATTATGCTTGTTTTTTATGTGTAAGTGTATTAAAATTGTGTCTGTAATGTGCTGGAAACAAAGAATTGTCCTCTGATTATTTGGAATTTTATTCTTCTTTTTCTTAAAATCATGTTTGGCAGCACAGTAAAATTGTCTCAAGCTGAGTAGATTCTACTGTGTTGCTGAAACATGATTTTATATTTAGACAAGAGCTGTAGGAGAACAGCATAGCTCGACTACGAGGGTTGTCGATGTACACATAGCTTGACAAAGAAGGTGGCGCAGCCCGCATAAAAAACCTTAACCAACCGGTTGACTAAAAACCTTAGCCAAGGGAAATTAACTAAGTAATTCAAGGTTCATGTAGGTCAATGTCAGATATAGGTCAGGGGTTATTGATGCACATCACTAGGAGATGAAGTTTTCCAAGTATGGTTGCTGTAGGCCCAGGAGTATTCCATATACAAGTTTGACTTAAAACCTTAACCAAGGGGAAATAACTAAGTAATACAAGAATAAAAGTAGGTCAAGGTCAAATATAGGTCAAGGATTATTGATGTACATCACTAGGAGATGCAGTTGTCCAAGTATGGTTGCTGTAGGCCCAGGAGTATTCCATATACAAGCTTGACTATAAACCTTAACCAAGTTTGAATACAAACCTTAATCAAGGGGAAATAAGTAATTCAAGGTTAAATGTAGGTCGAGGTAAACTATATGTCAGTGGTTATCATCCCTATGAGAAAAAGTTATCTAAGTATGGTGTCTGTATGCACAATAGTATTCCATCTACAGCCTTGACTAAAAACCTTAACCAAGGTTGACTAAAAACCTTAACCAATGGGAATTAAGTAAGTAATTCAAGAGGAAATGTAGGTCAAGGTCAAATATAGATCAGGGGTTAATGATGTACATCCCTATGAGAAAAGGTTGTCCAAGTATGGTGTCTGTATGCACAATAGTATTCCATCTACAAGCAAAAAACTGATGCAATATGGAAGGTTATTTGAGAGTTCAAATACTGTACAAGTGTGTCATAAGTGGATGAGACTGGAGAAGTGGGGCTTATGGGTTTTCCGACCAGTGTATATCCAGATCAGAGTCTCATCAGAATCTGCACTGTTCGCCATTTCATCAGTGAAACACCTGTCATGCTTTTAACAACCAATGTACCTTGTTATCAGGCTACAGGAGTGTGCTATTGGATCAGGAGTTACACTGGTCAGAAATGCCATAAGCCTCATTTCTCCAGTCACAGCCACATAATTATGAGAAATCATCAAAATTCTTTGATTACAAATACAATCTACACTTATATTTACTCAAAGTCCAAGGGACTGACGAAATAGTATGACTGAGCGAAAATTTGAGTTAACGAGAGTAATACGTACTATATAGGAAAACATTTAATAATTTCACTTTGAGTTATCAGTATTTTGATTACAGAAGTTTTAACAATAAAAACAACTTTGAAAATTTCTCACATTTCCAGTAAATTTTCTAAGTCTCACATTTCCAGTAAATTTTGTAAGTTCTCAGATTTCCAGTATGTTCCGCTCCTTTTCCGCTTTTAACTGAATTTCCATGCTTTTTCCAGTATTTCCATGGACAATGTCCGCACTTTCCATGGACGACGTCCATACTTTCCATGGACATTGTCCAGCATATTCCAAGTGTTTCTGCATTTATTCCATGGTTTCCACAGAGTTTCCATGGAATTTCCACAGAATTTCATGTATGTCCATGGAAAATCTACTGCCGGGAAATTTATTATTATGACCGTGAGTTTCCACGTCCGCCATTAATCTGGTCTTTAATATTGTTAAAATCATAAATAACAGAAAAGTTTCAAATTTTCCTTCACTGTGCCTCATTCATCCTTGAGATGATCAACAGCCAATGAAAACTCGGGACGAATTAGCAGATTTATCGACACTTTCGGAACATACCCCGAAAACACCAACCATAAGTCGAGATTCAAGATGGCTGACTCCTGTACATGTTGCTAAACGCGCTGACGCGGATTTTAATCTAACAACAATCTTATTTTGAAGGCAAGAAAGATGGAAATAAATGTTTATCATTAGACTGAACTGACAAGTTAGCTCATATGATGTTTTATAAAAATCGCTAGTTGATGAACTTGTTAATACCCCGAAAACTAGACCCACCATCATACTGGGATATAAATGCAATACTTTGAATGGTCGTTTCCATTATGAATTATGGACAGAGTTTATATGTGGCTGTGACTGGAGAAATGCAGCTTTATATATGTTTTGCGACCATTGTAGATCCAGATCAGCATGTGCAAAATCCGTCTGACCAGGATCTGCACTGTTCGCCATTCCATTAATGCAACGCCCATTATCCTTCTAACAAGCATTTAGATCGCTATTAGGCTACATGAGTATGCCATTTGATCAGGAGCTACACTGGTCACAAGTCCCATAAGCCCCATTTCTCCAGTCACAGCCACATGTTAAACGGTTACAGGCAGGAGTCCCCGGCACGGGCAGAGCGGGCTAAGCCGGAGTTGATACCCCCGGCACGACAGATGGCCACCCAGGAACTACAGGAGCTACGTCGCACCGCCAGTGCTAAGATGCAGAACGATATACAGGTATGGCCTGGATACGTAGTTGTTTACTTTGCTGAATTTATTCTGTTGTCTTTTTATACGCCCGTTGATAAAACGGGACGTATTATGTATTCATCTTGAACAGGCGGGCGGGCGGGCACAGCTTATCTACGCAATAACTAGTATAAACCAAATTTGGTATACATGTTTATCACGGCAAGCCGAAGAAGCCTATTGTCAGTATTGTTTTTCAAAAATTTCCGATGACTTATCTCCCCTTGGCGGGCATTTTTATTTTTCGCACTCTGTATCCTTGTCCACGCAATAACTCGACTTCTACTTCACCGCTCATAACCAAATTCGGTATACATGTTTATCACAGCAAGACGAAGAAACCTATTGTCAGTATTGATTTTCAAAAATTTCCGGTGACTTATCTCCCCTTGGCGGCCATTTTTAATTTTCGCACTCTGTATCCTTGTCCACGCAATAACTCAAGTTCTACTTCACAGATTGAAACCAAATTCGCTATAATACATGTTTAACATGGCAAGACAAAGAAGCCTATTGATTTTGAAACATTTCCGATACTTATCTCCCCTTGGCAGCCATTTTTAATTTTCGCACTCTGTATTCTTGTACACGCAATAACTCAAGTTCTACTTGACCGATCATAGCCAAATTTGGTATACATGTTTATCATGGCAAGACAAAGAAGCCTATTGATTTTGAAAAATGTCCGATACTTATCTTCCCTGGGCAGCCATTTTTAATTTTCGCACTCTGTATCCTTGTCCACGCAATAACTCAAGTTCTACTTGACCGATTATAACCAAATTTGGTATACACGTTTATCACGGCAAGACAAAGAATGCTATTGATTTTGAATTTTGGATGACTTATTAATTATCTCCTCTTTGTGATCATTTTCACACTCAGTTTCCTTGTCCATGCAATAGCTCAAGTGCTACTTTACGGATCATAACCAAATTTGGTTATCATGTTTATCACAGCAAGATGAAGAAGCTTATTCATTTTCAAAATTGTTGGATGACTTATCTCCCCTTAGTGGCCATTTTTACTTTTAGCATTTTACACAATAACTAGAGCTCTACTTGACGGATCGTAACCAAATTTGGTACATGTGTGTATCACCTTCTTGAACAGCCATGCCTCGACATGTGTATATTGTGACCTTCGGCTCTTGATAAAAAGTTTTTGAGCAGCAGTCAACACCCAGAACCTGTTTCACTATGCTTCGTAAGATAAAAAGTTTGTAAGTGCAAAATTTAATTTTAGAATAAAATTTACACTGACAGCCAATGTTGGAAAATCTTCAGTGTTCTTATGTAATAATGTGTTGATGGAGTTGTAAAATGGTAATGTTAGTTAACCATGGTAATGTGAGAAGCAAATTATAAACAATCATCATAAACTTAGTTAAATTACCCCCAGAGGATATGACAAATTAAGGTGTAATTCATGTACTGTCAAAATTAACTGTGTGTGCTAGCTGCCAAGTACTGAACCCTACCCAACATTGTTATGTAAACATTTGATTCATTGCACTAAAATTTGTCATGATATTTTAATAATTTTCGTCATAGCAGCCTCGTACCTCCAAGTTGAATGATGATTCTATAATTATGACTCCAGCACCATGCAGGGTTGACACTCACGGTTGAGCCAGGGATTCCGCAACATGGACATCACAATTTTACATTATGTTGAATAGGATCTTCTTAAAAGTTCAAGGATTCCTCACACAAAACAGGAGTCCTCGGGATTCCGGCACACTGCGAGTGTTGACCCCTGTGCACTGTCCACAATTGAAACAATGCATGGGATTTTGTTAATGCAATTATATGAAACTATATTTTCTGTAAATGACGTCAACAGTTGACAAATTTTCATAGCAAATGCAGAATTTGAATTTGCTCTGAACAGTTTGTTGACTGTTGATGTCATTTATGGGAAATACTGTAAATATTAGTATTGGGGGAGTGGAATGGCATATTTTGAAAAACCCACTAGCCATGTAAGTACCGTAATTATTCTAATAAATGCCCCGGGGCTATGCAATTTTCTGTAAAATAAAATAATTTGAAAATATAGGAGGGGGACTATACGGTACTGTTAGAATAAATATTCTAAATTGATTAACAGTCATGTTTCGACTGCACAAGTCAGAAATAAAAAAATTCATGTGCCTTCCACAATCAGTTCTTGAATCTCACTAATGTACAAAATTATATAACGTGTCTCAATTGACGTCCCTGTTCGAGCCCCGGGTTAGAGCACATTTTTATCACTCTATGACATTTGGTGCCCAATCAGGGACCGTCCGTGAGGCCAAAAATCGGTCGGGTTAGTGGAAACAAACAATTTTTTTTTTATGCCTGACTGTTAAATACTGCCCAAAATGGACAAAAAATATGGAATTCAGAGATGCATTAAATATAGAATTCGGGGACGAATTTCAATTTGGAGGTGGATGAGGTGTGTATTCTCACCTGGGTAGAGCAATGGTACGTTACCCTAGAGGTCCCGTGCTGGAGCCCCGGATCGGAGCCCATTTTTCTCACCCTGTGACATGTGTGTGGTTGTAGTGGCGGAGTGAGGTGCCACAGCAGCAGTCGCAGCAGGACCGCGACTACATGGACCGACTGATGAGGTACAACGAGGCCCAGCTGAAGCGTCCAGCCAGGTGAGAAACTGGCAGAGGTGTTCATGATTTAACCCTTTCAACATTACAGACTTCTTTAGCAGTGTTTGCAAACAGTGTAGATCCAGATCACATCAAGGTCTGCACTTTTTACACGTCAGTTTGTCCAGACAATAACTAGAGTTCTACTTGACGGATCATAACCAAATTTGGTATACATGTTTATCATTGCATGACGAAGAACCCTATTGATTTTGCAAAATGTCCAATGACTTATCTCCCGTTGGTGGCCATTTTTAGCTCGACTATTCAAAGAATAAGTAGAGCTTATGTTGTCGCCCCGGCGTGTCACGCCTTGGTTAAGGTTTTTAGTCAACCTTGTATATGGAATACTACTGGCCCTACATCCACCATACTTGCACAACTTCATCTCCTAGTAATGTACATCAATAACCCCTGATCTATATTTGACCTTGACCTACATTTCCTCTTGAATTACTTAGTTAATTCCCCTTGGTTAAGGTTTTTAGTCAACCTTGGTTAAGGTTTTTAGTCAAGCTTGTACATGGAATACTATTGTGCATACAGACACCATACTTGGACAACCTTTTCTCATAGCGATGTACATCAATAACCCCTGATCTATATTTGACCTTGACCTACATTCACTCTTGAATTACTTACTTAATTCCCCTTGGTTAAGGTTTTTAGTCAACCTTGGTTAAGTTTTTAGTCAAGCTTGTACATGGAATACTATTGTGCATACAGACACCATACTTGGACAACCTTTTCTCATAGGGATGTACATCAATAACCCCTGATCTATATTTGACCTTGACCTACATTTCCTCTTGAATTACTTAGTTAATTCCCCTTGGTTAAGGTTTTTAGTCAAGCTTGTATATGAAATACTCCTGGCCCTACACCCACCATACTTGGACAACTTCATCTCCTAGTGATGTACATCAACAACCACTGACCTATATTTGACATTCACCTACATTTAACCTTGAATTACTTTGTTAATTCCCCTTGGTTAAGGTTTTTAGTCAACCTTGGTTACGGTTTTTAGTCAAGCTTGTACATGGAATACTATTGTGCATACAGACACCATACTTGGACAACCTTTTCTCATAGGGATGTACATCAATAACCCCTGATCTATATTTAACCTTGACCTACATTTCCTCTTGAATTACTTAGTTAATTCCCCTTGGTTAAGGTTTTTAGTCAAGCTTGTATATGGAATACTCCTGGCCCTACACCCACCATACTTGGACAACTTCATCTCCTAGTGATGTACATCAACAACCCCTGAACTATATTTGACCTTGACCTACATTTAACCTTGAATTACATAGTTAATTCCCCTTTGTTAATTTCAGGGTAATTTGATATTGACCTTGGGCATGGGGGCTGCATGGATGGGCTATATAGAATAAAAATATGGATGATGATAAAGAAGTATTGAAGATATTGAGCAGTACGTTATACACTTTAACTCAGATTTAAGAAAAACACTTTAACGCAAGTTTCTAGGTAATTTGACCTTGACCTTGGGCATGGGAGCCACATGGCTGGGATATTGGATGAAAATATGGATGATGAGGTATGTGAAGTTTCAAGTCAAACAGTCACATCGGGTTGTGGAGATATTAGATACTGAAAAACTTTTAACTCAGATTTTACAAAAAACTCTAACGCACATTTCTAAACAATTTGGCCTTGACCTTGAGCATGGGTGGGCTATAGAATTAAAATATGGCTGATGATAATGAGGTATGTGAAATTTCAAGTCTTATAGTTGTGGAGATATTTGTAGCTACATAAAAAACTTTTAACACAAATGCCAGACGCACGTCAAAAGCAAGCGGGCGTGATAAAAACATGCAGGGTGTTGGTGTTCATAATTTGCTATTCTGTTATTGAGAGACAATTCTACAGTAGGACACAAAAATATTACCATAAACTTACCTTATAAAGTGTGTATTAGCAAAACTCCCCACGAAGTAGAAAGTAAACAAAGAACGCTTCAAACGCACATTTGAAAAGAATACTCTGTCATACTTCTTATGTAATGCAGTGTAATTAGAGTTATGTACTCATAAATAACATATATTAACTTCAATAAATGTTCTACTGTTTCTAAGACAGTGGGAGTGGAAGCCCAACATCACACAAGTTGGGGTTATTGGATCCAGCCGATTACTGGTTAATTATTTCATAATTATACCCACTTTTTTGGGAAAAAATGGGTATATTGTTTTCGTCACGAGTGTCCGTCCGTCCGTACGTCCGTACGTCCGTCACGTTTCTTGTAACTTGAAAATCTTTTTCACCTTCATGCCTACGCGCCTGATATTTGGTATGTACCTTCGTTATCATGTGCAGATGCGCAAAGTGAATTCGGATTTTTCATCCAACCCTCCATCATCGATTATCTCCCCCTTTCGGACTCGGAATTTCCCATTTTTTCCTTGTAAGTCGAAAAACTTTTTCATCTTCATACCTATGCGCCTGATATTTGGTATGTAGCTTCGTTATCATGTGCAGATTCGCAAAGTGAATTCGGATTTTTCATCCGACCCTCCATCATGGATTATCTCCCCCTTTCGGACTATTTTTCATTGTAAGTCGAAAAACTTTCTCACCTTAATACCTACATTTCTGATATTTGATATGTAGCTTCGTTTTGATGTGCAAAGTGAATTCGGATTTTTTATCCGACCTTCCATCATGGATTATCTCCCCCTTTCGCACTTAGAATTTCACTATTTTTCCTCGTAGGTCGAAAAACTTTTTCACCTTAATACCTACGCGTCTGATATTTGGTTCGTAGCTTCGTTTTGATGTGCTGATGCGCAAAGTGAATTCGGATTTTTTATCCGACCCTCCATCATGGATTACCTCCCCCTTTCGGACTTAGCATTTGGGGAATGTGGGTATATTGCGATGGCACGCCATCGACTTTTTCTAGTTTCGAAATCCTTACCTTATTTGATTTAAACGATAACAATAAGTCTCAATCATTTCTAGAATTCTAGTTTATGTGCAAGTACATTTTTATGAAATCCCTTACTGTGGTTTTGATTTTAATTTACATTAAATTTGTTTTTAAATCAAAATAACTGATGCCTTTTTTTGAAAAATGCGGTTGTTGTTGTTGTATGTCTGTATTTCAGGTGCTTATTTTTGGCCTCTATCTCTCTACAGACCCAAAATATTTCCTCCAACCCATATGTGCATGCATAATCGTCCATGTGTCTGTCAGCCTCTCTGTCAGTATTTTGCACAGTCTGTGTGTATTTTATATTAATTATGCTTGTTTTTTATGTGTAAGTGTATTAAAATTGTGTCTGTAATGTGCTGGAAACAAAGAATTGTCCTCTGATTATTTGGAATTTTATTCTTCTTTTTCTTAAAATCATGTTTGGCAGCACAGTAAAATTGTCTCAAGCTGAGTAGATTCTACTGTGTTGCTGAAACATGATTTTATATTTAGACAAGAGCTGTAGGAGAACAGCATAGCTCGACTACGAGGGTTGTCGATGTACACATAGCTTGACAAAGAAGGTGGCCGCGGCCCGCATAAAAACCTTAACCAAGGTTGACTAAAAACCTTAGCCAAGGGAAATTAACTAAGTAATTCAAGGTTCAATGTAGGTCAATGTCAGATATAGGTCAGGGGTTATTGATGCACATCACTAGGAGATGAGTTTTCCAAGTAGTGGTTGCTGTAGGCCCAGGAGTATTCCATATACAAGCTTGACTTAAAACCTTAACCAAGGGGAAATAACTAAGTAATACAAGAATAAAAGTAGGTCAAGGTCAAATATAGGTCAAGGATTATTGATGTACATCACTAGGAGATGCAGTTGTCCAAGTATGGTTGCTGTAGGCCCAGAGTATTCCATATACAAGCTTGACTATAAACCTTAACCAAGTTTGAGTACGCAAACCTTAATCAAAGGGAAAATAAAGTAAAGTTTTCCAAGGTTAAATGTAGGTCGAGGTAAACTATATGGTATCAGTGGGGTTATCATCCCCTATGAGAAAAAGTTCTTATATAAGTAATGGTGTCCTGTATGCACAATAGTAAATTTCCATCCTAACACAGCCTTGACTAAAAACCTTAACCAAGTTGACTAAAAACCTTAACCAATGGGAAATAAGTTAAGTAAAAATTCCAAGAGAAATGTAAGGTCAAGGTCAAATATAGATTCCAGGGGTTTAAATGAATTTACACATTCCCTAATGAGAAAAGGTTGGTTCCAAGTATGGTGTTCTGTATGCACAATAGTATTACCATCTACAAAGCAAAAAAACTGATGCAATATGGAATGGTTTATTTGAGAGTTGTTCGCAAATAACTGTACAAGTGTTGTCATAAGAGGATGAGACTGGAGAAGTGAGGCTTATGGTTTTTCCGACCAGTGGTATATCCCAGATCCAGCAGGTCTCCATCCGAAATCTGCACCTGTTCGCCATTTCAATCAGTGAAACGACCTGTCATGGGTTTAAAAAACCAACAATTACCTTGGTTTTATTTAAAAAAATCAGGCTCACAGAGTGTGCTATTGGAAATCAGGAGTTTACACTGGTTTCAGAAATGCCATAGAAGCCTCATTTCTTTCTCCAGTCCACAGCCACAATAATTATGAGAAATCATCAAAATTAATTTGATTACAAATAAAACAAATCTACACTAATTAAATTTAACTCAAAAGTCCCAAGGGACATGACGAAATAGTAAAATGACTAGAGCTGAAAATTTTGAGTTAACGAGAGTAATAAAACGTACTAATATAGGTAAAACATTTAAATAATTTACAACTTTGAGTTATTTATCAGTATTTTGATTAACAGAAGTTTTTAACAATAAAAAAAAACCAACTTTTGAAAATTTCTCGACTAATTTCCAGTACAAATTTTCCTAAGTTCACACATTTGCCAGTAAATTTTGTAAGTTCTTCCTCAGAATTTCCCAGTATGTTCCGGCTCCTTTTCCCGCTTTTTAACTGAATTTCCAATGCTTTTTCCAGTAATTTCCAATGGACACAATGTCCCGCACTTTCCATGGACGACGTTCCATACCTTTCCATGTAACAATTGTCCACATAATTCCAAGAGTTTCTGCATTTATTCCATGGTTTTCCCACAGAGGTTTTCCCATGGTAAATTTCCCACAGAATTTACATGTAATGTCCATAGGAAAATCTAACTTGCCCGGGAAATTTAAATTTTTATTATGACCAGTGAGTTTTCCACAGTCCGCCATTAATCTGGTCATAAAATATTGTTAAATCAATCAAATAACAGAAAAAGTTTCAAATTTAAATTTCCTTCAATGTGCCTCATTCAATCCTTGAAGATGTCAATCAAAAGCCAATGAAAACTCGGGCACGAAATGTAAGCAGATTTTAATCGAACAACTTTTCGGAACGTAACCCCCGAAAAACACCAACCAACCAAACCAAAGTCCGAGGATTCAACAAATGGGTCTGACTCCTGTACATGTTGCTAAACGCGCTGGAACACCGGAATTTTAATTCTAACAACAATCTTATTATTTTGAAGGCAAGAAAAAGATGGAAATAAATGTTTATCATTAGCACTGAACTGACAAGTAAGCTCATCAAATGAAATATTGGTTTTATAAAAATCGCCTAAGTTGATGAACTTGTTAATACCCCCGAAAAACTAGAACCCACCCATCATACTGGGTATATAAATGCAATACTTTGAATGGTCCGTTATTTCCATTATGAATCTTATGGACAAGTTAGTTAATATTGGCTGTTGACTGGAGAAATGCGGCTTTATTTATATATTGTTTGCGACCATTGTAAGATCCAAGAATCAGCATGTTGCAAAATCCCGTCTGACCAGGATCTGCCACTGTTTCGCCATTCCATTAATGCAACGCCCATTATCCTTCCTAACAAGCATTTAGATCCGCTATTAGGTCTTAACATGAGTATGCCAATTTTTGAATCAGGAGCTAACACTGGTCACCCAAGCCCCATAAGCCCCCATTTCTCCAGTCACAGCCACATGTTATAAACGGTTACAGGCGGAGGTATCCCCCGGCACGGGTCAGAGGCGGCTAAGCCGGAGTTTGATACCCCCGGCACGACAGACAAGGCCACCTCCCAGAAACTACATGTACCTACATTCGCCAACCGCCAGTGCTAAATGCCAGAACGATATACTAGGTATGGCCTGGCTGGATACGTAGTTTGTTTAACTTTAGCTGAATGTTTAATCTGTTGTCATTTTTATACGCCCGTTTTGAAAAAACGGGACGTAGTTATGTTATTTCATCCCTTGAACAGGCGGGACGGGCACGGGCGGGGCACATGCTTATCTAACGCCAATAACTAGTAATAAACCAAATTTTGGTATTAACATGATTTAACTCACGGCACGAACCGAAGAAGCCCTATTGTCATATTGTTTTTCACCAAAAATTTCCCGATGACTTAATATCCCCTTGGCGGGCATATTATTTTTAATTTTTCCCCGCACTCCTGTAGCCTTCTCACACCCGCAATAACTCGAGTTCTACATTCACCGCTCATCAACCAAAATTCGGTAATACAATGTTTATCACAAGCAAGAAGAAAAGAAACCCTATTGTTCAGATTGATTTTCAAAAATTTTCCGTGACATTATCTCCTCCCCTTGGCGGACCCATTTTTAATTTTCGCACATCTGTATTCCTTGTCCCAACGCAATAACTCAAGTTCTACTTCACAAGATTGAAAACCAAAATTTGCTATAATAACATGTTTAACAATGGCAATGACAAAGAAGCCTATTGATTTGAAACATTTCCGATACTTAATCTCCCCCATTGGCAGCCATTTTTAATTTTCGCACTCTGTATCCTTGTACACGCAATTAATCTCAAAGATTCTACTTTGAACTCCAAGATCATAGCCAAAATTTCGGTATAACATGTTTATCATGGCAAGACATAAAGAAGGCCTATTTGATTTTGAAAAATGTTCGATACTTATCTTCCCTGGGGCAGCCATTTTTAATTTTCGCACTCAGTATCCTTGTCCAACACCGCAAATAAAAACTCAAGTTCTACTTGACCGATCATAACCAAATTTTGGTATACCAACGTTTAATCACTGGCAAACAAAGAAATGCTATTGAATTTTGAATTTTTGGATGACTTATTTAATTTATCTCACCCTCTTTGGTTTTGATCATTTTCACACTCAGTTTCCTTGTCTTAAATACGCAATAGCTCAAGTGCTAACTTTACGGAAGCATAAAACGCCAAATTTGGTT
Source organism: Conchocele bisecta (assembly GCA_029237695.1). Classification (NCBI taxonomy): domain Eukaryota; kingdom Metazoa; phylum Mollusca; class Bivalvia; order Lucinida; family Thyasiridae; genus Conchocele; species Conchocele bisecta. The sequence goes on along the minus strand of CM055279.1, from coordinate 20,262,582 downwards.
AACATTATTTATCACAGGCAAGATGAAGAACCTTAATTCATTTTTCAAAATTGTTGGATAGACTTTATCTTATCTCCCCCTTAGTGGCCATTTTTTAACTTTAAAGCATTTTTACCACAAAACTACCCGAAGCTCTACTTGACGGATCGTAACCCAAATTTAGGTACATGTGTGTTAATTCAACCACCTCTTGAACGGCCATGCCTCGACATGTTGTATATTGTGACCTTTTTTGATTTCCCCGGCTCTCGATAAAAAAGTTTTTGAGCAGCAGTCAACAACCCAGAAAAACCTGTTTCACTAAGCCTGCTCCGTAAATGAAAAAAGTTTAGTAAGTGCAAAACTTTAATTTTGAGAATAAAATTTACACAGACAGCCCAATGTTTGGAAAAATCCTTCAGTGATTCTTATGTAATTAATGTTGATTTGATGGAGTTGTACAAAATGGAAATGTTAGTTAACCATGGTAATGTGAGAAGCAAAATTTTAAAACAATCATCATAAACATTAAGTTTAAATTGCCCCCAAGAGGATATGAACCAAATTAAAGGTGTAAATTCATGTACCTGTCAAAATTAACTGTTGTGTGCTAAGCTGCCAAGTACTGAAACCCTACCCAACATTGTTTATGTGAACATTTGAATTCATTGCACTAAAATTTGTCATGATATTTTTAATAATTTTTCGTCATAGGCAGCCTCCGTAACCTCCAAGTTGAATGATGAGTTCTATAATTATGAACTCCCAGCAACCATGCCAGGGTTGACACTCCAACGGTTTGAGCCAGGGATTACCGGCTAACATGGACATCGACAAATTTTACATTATGTTGAATAGGATCTTCTTAAAAGTTCAAAGTATTCCTCACACAAAACAGGAGGATCCCGGGATTCCGGCACACAACCGACAAAAAAAAAAACAACCCTAGCAGAGTGTTGACCCACCCCTGTGCACTGTCCACAAATTAATTGAAACAACGCATGTGATTTTGATTAATAGCAAAAATTATAAGAAACCTAATGATATTTTCTGTAAATGACTCAACAGTTGACAAAATTTTCATAGCAAATTGCAGAATTTTGAATAATTGCTCCTGAACAGATTTTGTTTGACTGTTGATTGTCATTTAATGGGAAATACTGTAAATATTGTATTGGGGGAGGGGGGTGGAATGCCTCTTTTGAAAATTTCAAAACCCACTAGCCATGTTAAGTACCGTAAATTAATTCTAATAAATGCCCCCGGGCCTATGCAAATGTTTTCTGTTGAAAATAAAAATAATTTGGAAAATATAGGAGGTGGGGACCTATAACGGTAACTGTTAGAAATAAATATTCCTAAAATTGATTAAAACATCCATGTTTTCGACTGCTACAAGTCAGAAATAAAAAAAATTCATGAGCCTTCCACAAGCAGTTCTTGAATCTCACTAATGTTACAAAATTATAATAACGTGTCCAATTCAATTGACGACCCTTAGTTCGACGCCCCCGGTTAGAGCACCATTTTTCTCACTATGACCATTTGGTGCCCAATCATGGGACCTGTCCGAGAGGCCCCAAAAATCGGATCGGGTTAAGTGGAAACAAAAAAACAATTTTTTTTTTTATGCCTGACTGTTAAATACTGCCCAAAATGGTACAAAAAATAAAAAAAATGGAAATTCAGAGATGCGAATTAAATATAGAAATTCGGGGACGAATTTTCAATTTGGCGGAGGGATGAGGTGTGTATTCTCACCCCGCGGTAGAGCAATGGTCACGTTAACCCCCCCCCCCCTAGAGGTTCCCGTGCTGGCAGCCGCCCCGGATCGGAGCCCATTTGTCTTTTCACCCCCTGGTGACATGTGTTTGGTGGTTGTAGCGGCGGAATTGAGGAGGCCACATGCAGCAGTCCGCAGCAGGACCGTCGACTTAACATGGACCGACTGAATTGAGGTACAACGAGGCCCGGCCCAGCTGAAGCGTCCGGCCAGGTTGAGAAACTGGCAGAAGGAGTTTCATGATTTAAAAACCCTTTCAACATAAACAGACTTCTTTAGCAGTGATTTTGCAAACAGGTGGTAGAATCCCAGATCAACATCAAGGTCTGAGCACTTTTTAACACGTCAGTTTTGACCAGAACAATTAACTAAGAGTTCTTACTTGACCGGATACATAACCAAATTTTGGTATACATGATTTATCATTGCATGAACGAAGAACCCTATTGATTTTTGCAAAAATGACCAACTGAACTTAATCTCCCGTTGGGTGGTCCATTTTTTAGCTTGAACTAAAATTCAAAGAATAAGTAGAGCTTATGTTGTCGCCGCCACCCCGGCGTGTCACGCCTTGGTTAAGGTTTTTAGGTACAACCAATCCTTGTACATGGGAATAAACTACTGGCCCCTAACAATCCACCATAAACTTCACCCAACTTCATCACCTAGTAATGTACACTCCAATATAACCCCCTGATATCTATATTTGTACCTTGACATTACATTTCCTCTTGAATTACTTAGTTAATTCCCCTTCTTGATAAGGTTTTTTAGTCAACCTTCGGATTAAAGGTTTTTAGTCAAGCTTGTTAACATGGGAACTACTATTGTGCATACAGACCACCATACATTGGACAACCTTTTTCTCAATAGCGATGTACCATCAATTAACCCCTGAACTATAAAATTTTGACCTTGACCTACATTCCCTCTTTGAATTACTACTTAATTCCCCTTGGTTAATGGTTTATTTTTTAAGTCAACCTTGGTTAAGTTTTTAGTCAAGCCTGTTTACATGGAATAACTAATTGTGCATACAAGACACAGCCATACTTGGACCAACCTTTTCTCATAGGGATGTAGCATCAATTAACCCCTGATTCTATATTTGAACCTTCACCTACATTTCCTTCTTGAATTACTTAGTTTAAATTCCCCTTGGTTAACGGTTTTTAGTCAACCTTGGTTTACGGTTTTTTTTAGTCAAGCTTTGTAACATGGACATTATATTGTGCATACATGACACCAATACTTGGACAACCTTTTCTCATCAGGGATTGTACATCAATAACTCCTGATCTATATTTGACCTTGACCCTACATTTCCTTTCCCTTGAAATTACTTAGTTAATTCCCCTTGGTTAAGGATTTTAGTCAAGCATAGTATAATGGAAACTAACTCCTGGCCCTAACACCCACCCATACTTGGACAAACTTCATCTCCCTAGTGATGTACATCAACAACCCACTAGACCTATATTTGACATTCACCTACATTTAACCTTGAATTAACTTTTGTTAATTCCCCTTGGTTAAGGTTTTTAAGTCTAACCTTGGTTAAGGGTTTTTTAGTCCGAGCTTGTTTACATGGAATACTATTAAAAAATGCATTACAGAACACCATACTTTGGACAAACCTTTTTCTCATAGGATTGTACAATCAATAACCCCTGATCTATAATATTGACCTTGACCTACATTTCCTCTTGAATTACTTAGTTAAATTCCCTTGGTTTAAGGTTTATTTTTAGGTCAAGCTTGTATATGAAATAACTCCTGGCCCTACAACCCAACCATACTTGGTACTAACTTCATCTCCTAGTGATTGTAACAATCAACCAACCCCTGACCTATATTTTGACCTTGACCTACATTTTAACCTTGAATTACAATAAGATTTAAATTACATAGTTAATTCCCCTTTGTTAATTTCATGGTAAATTTGATATTGTGACCTTGGGCATGGGGGCTGCATGGATGGGCTATAAAGAATAAAAATATGGAAAAAAAAATGAAATGATAAAGAAGTAATTGTAAGATAATTGAGCAGTAACGTATTATAAAACACTTTAACACAGATTTAAGTAAAAACACTTTAAAACGCAAGTTCTAGGTAATTTGAACCTTGACCTAGGGCCTGGGGGCCACAATTGGCAGGGATATTGGATGAAAATAAAAATGGATGATGAGGTATGTGAAGTTTCAAGTCAAACCAGGTCACATCGGGTTGGGTTGGAGGAAGAAATTAGATACTGAAAAAACCTTATTTTAAAACTCAAATTTTACAAAAAGCTCTACTAACGCGCCACATTTCTAAACAAATTTTGAACCTTGACCATTGAGCCTAGGGTGGGGCTATATAAATTAAAATATGGCTGATGATAATGAGGGTATGTGAAAGTTTTCCAAGTCTTAGAGTTTGTGGAGATATTTGTAGCTACCATAGAAAAAAAACTTTTAACACAACAAAATGCCAGACGGCTACGGTCAAAAGCAAGGCGGGCGTGATCAAAAAACATGCAGAGGTTGTTGGTTTCAAAATTTGCTATTCTGTTATTGAGAGACAATTACTACAGTAGGACACAAAAATAATTACCATAAAACTTTACCTTATAAAGAGTGTATTAGCAAAACTCCCCAACGAAGTAGAAAGTAAGAAACCAAGAACGGCATTCAAAAACGCACAGTTTGAAAAGAATAATCCTGTCATTACTTCTTAAACGTTAATGCAGTGTAATTAAGATTAATGTACTCATACAAACTAAACATATATTTAACTTCAATAAAATGTTTCTACTGTATTTCTAAGAACAGTGGGAGTGGACCAAGCCCAACATCACACAAGGTTGGGGTTATTGGATCCAGCCGGTTACTTGGTTAATTTATTTGCAATAATTTATAACCCACCCAACTTTTGGGAAAAAATGGTATAATTTGTTTTTTCCGTCACGAGTGTCCGTCCGTGCCGTAACGACCGGTACGTCCGTCACGTTTTCTTGTAACTTGAAATAAAAACTTTTTCACCTTCATGCCTACGCGCCTGATATTTGGGGTAATGTACCTTCGTTTATCATGTGCAGATGCGCAAAGTGAATTCGGATTTTTCATGCCAACCCTCCAATCAATCGATTATCTCCCCCCTTTCGGACTCAAGAAATTTCCCATTTGTTTTTTCCTTGTAATGTTCGATAAAAAACGTTTTTCATCTTTCATACCTATTCGCCCTGATATTTGGTATTGGAAGCTTCGTTTTATCATGTGCAGATTCGCAAAGTGAAATTCGGATTTTTCAATCCGATACCCACCATCCATGGATTATCTCACCCCCTTTCGGACTCAGGAATTTCCCATATTTTTCCTTTGTAACTACCTAAAAAACCAAAAAACACCTTTTCACCTTCATGCCTAATCTGCGCCCTGATAATTTGGTATAAAGACCTTTCCGTTATCATGTTGCAGATGCGCAAAGTTGAATTCGGTATTTTTCATCCGACCCATTCCATCATGGATTTAACTCCCCCTTTCGCACCTTTAGAATTTACACTAAATTTTTCCTCCATGTAGGTCGAAAAACATTTTTCACCTTAATACCTTAATTTCACTATTTTTCCACAAAACTTTCTCACCTTAATACCATACATTTCTGATATGTTTGATATGTTAGCCTTCGTTTTGATGTGCAAAGTGGAATTACGTATTTCTTTTTTAATCCGAACCTTCCATTCAATGGTATTACTCCCCCTTTCCCCCGCCCACTTTAGAACTTTCAACTATTTTTCCTCGTAGGTCGAAAAACTTTTTCACCGTTAAGACCTAACGCCATCTGATAATTTGGTTCGTAAGCATTCGTTTGATGTGCTGAACGCGCAAAGTTGGAATTTCGGATTTTTTATTTTTTTTTCCAACCCTCCATCCAATGGATTAACCTCCCCCTTTCCGGACTTCCTTAGCCAATTTTGGGGGAAAGTGGGTATATTGCGATGGCACGACGCCATTCGACATTTTTCTAGTTTTCGAAATCCTTACCTTATTTGATTTAAAACAAAAACAACAAGAATGTCTCAAGCGATTTTCTAGCAATTCTAGATTTATGTTTGCATGTACATGTTTAATGAAATCCCTTAACTGTGGTTTTTGATTTTAAATCTTTACATTAAATTTGGTTTTTAAATCAAAATAACTGATGCCTTTTTTTGAAAATTTGAAAAAATGCGGTTGTTGTTTGTTGTATGTTCTGTATTTCCAGGTTGCTTATTTTTTTGGCCTCTATCTCTCTACAGACCCAAAATATTTTCCCTTCCAACCCATATGTTTGCATGCATAATCGTCCATTCGTGTCCCCTGTCAGCCTGACTGTTCAGTAATTTTGCACAGTCCCTGTGTGTATTTTATATTAAAATTAATGCCTTGTTTTTTTATTGTGTCAAGTGTATTAAAATTTGTTGGTCTGTAACTGTCTGGAAACAAAGAATTGTCCTCCTGATTATTTGGAATTTTAATTTAAATTCTTATTCTTTTTCTTAAAATTCATGTTTTGGTTTTGGCAGACACAGTAAAATTGTCTCAAGCTGAGTAAGTTTCCTACAGTGATTGTCGATGTAACACATAGCTTGACAACGAATGGTGGCCGAGGCCCGCATAAAAAAACCGAAACCAAGGTTGACTAAAAACCTTAGGCCAATGGAAAATTAACTAAGTAAAATTCAAGGTTCAATGGTATGTCAATTGTCAGATTATGGTCAGGGTCTGAATCTGCACTGTTCGCCATTTCAGCAAGTGGAAACACCTGTCATGCTTGTTAACAACCAATGTAACCTTGTTATCAGGCTAACAGGAGTGTGCTATTGGATCAGGAGTTACACTGGTCAGAAATGGTCCATAAGCCCACATTTCTCCAGTCACAGCCACATAATTAAATGGAGAAATCATCAAAATTTCATTTGATTAACAAATACACAATCTACACTTATAATTTACTTCAAAAGTCCAAGGGACTGACGAAATGGTAATGACTGAGCTAAAAAAAAAAAAAAAAAAAAAGAAAATTTGAGTTTAACGAGAAGTAATAAAAACGTACTAAATAAAGGAAAACATTTTAATAATTTCACTTTGAGTTATCAGTTATTTTGATTACAGAAGTTTTAACAAATTAAAAAACAACTTTGAAAATTTCCTCACATTTTCCAGTAAATTTTCTAAGTTCCCTCACATTGGGCAGTAAATTTTGTTAAGTTTCTCAGAATTTACCGGTATGTTTTCCCGCTCCTATTTCCGCTTTTAACAACTGAATTTCCATGCTTTTTTCCAGTATTTCCATGGACCAATGTCCCACACTTCTTTCCATGGACGACGTCCATAACTTCACTATTTCCATGGACAATTGTCCAGCATATTCCCAAGTGTTTTCTTCTTTCTGCATTTAATTCCATGGTTTATCCACAGAGTTTACCATGGTAATTTCCACCAGAATTTCATGTAATGTTCCATGGAAAAATCTACTGCCGGGAAATTTATTAATTAATGACCGGGGTGAGTTTCCCTTTCCAACGTCCGCCATTAATCTGGTCGTTTAATTATTGTTAAAACAAACATAAATAACAAGAAAAGTTTCAAATTTTTCCTTCACAGTGCCTCATTCAATCCTTGAGATGATCAACAAGCCAATGAAAAACTTCGGGACGAATTAGCAGATTTATTACGACACTTATTCGGAACATAACCCCGAAAACAACCAACCATAAAGTCGAGATTCAAGAATGGCTGACTCCAGTACAAAGTTTGCTAAAACATTGCTGACAGGCGGAATTTTAAAATCTAACAACAATCTTATTTTTGAAGGCAAAGAAAGATGGAAATAAAATTTTTTATCATTAGAAAACTGAAACTGACAAGTTATTACGCTCCCCCCCCCCCCCCCCCCCCCATATGAATATTTTATTTTAAAAAAATCGCTAGTTGATGAAACTTGTTAATACCCCGAAAACTAGACCCACCATCATACTTGGGATATAAATGCAATACTTTGAATGGTCGTTTCCATTCTTGAACGAATTATGGACAAGAGTTTTAATAATGTGGCTGTGACTGGAGAAATGCCACTTTATTTATAAATGTTTTTAGCGACCATTGTAGATCCAGATCAGCATGTGCAAAATCCGTCTGACCAGGATCTGCACTGTTCGCGATTCCATTAATGCAACGCCCATTATACTTCTAACAAGCATTTAGATCGCTATTAGGCTACATGAGTATGCCATTTGATCAGGAGCTACACTGGTCACAAGTCCCATAAGCCCCATTTCTCCAGTCACAGCCACATGTTATACGGTTACAGGCAGGAGTCCCCGGCACGGGCAGAGCGGGCTAAGCCGGAGTTGATACCCCCGGCACGACAGACGGCCACCCAGGAACTACAGGAGCTACATCGCACCGCCAGTGCTAAGATGCAGAACGATATACAGGTATGGCCTGGATACGTAGTTGTTTACTTTGCTGAATTTATTCTGTTGTCTTTTTATACGCCCGTTGAAAAAACGGGACGTATTATGTATTCATCTTGAACAGGCGGGCAGGCGGGCGGGCACAGCTTATCTACGCAATAACTAGTATAAACCAAATTTGGTATACATGTTTATCACGGCAAGCCAAAGAAGCCTATTGTCAGTATTGTTTTTCAAAAATTTCCGATGACTTATCTCCCCTTGGCGGGCATTTTTATTTTTCGCACTGTATCCTTGTCCACGCAATAACTCGAGTTCTACTTCACCGCTCATAACCAAATTCGGTATACATGTTTATCACAGCAAGACGAAGAAACCTATTGTCAGTATTGATTTTCAAAAATTTCCGATGACTTATCTCCCCTTGGCGGCCATTTTTAATTTTCGCACTCTGTATCCTTGTCCACGCAATAACTCAAGTTCTACTTCACAGATTGAAACCAAATTCGCTATAATACATGTTTAACATGGCAAGACAAAGAAGCCTATTGATTTTGAAACATTTCCGATACTTATCTCCCCTTGGCAGCCATTTTTAATTTTCGCACTCTGTATCCATTCGTATCCTTGTACACGCAATAACTCAAGTTCTACTTGACCGATCATAGCCAAATTCGGTATACATGTTTATCATGGCAAGACAAAGAAGCCTATTGATTTTGAAAAATGTCCGATACTTTTCTTCCCTGGGCAGCCATTTTTAATTTTCGCACTCTGTATCCTTGTCCACGCAATAACTCAAGTTCTACTTGACCGATCATAAAACCAAATTTGGTTTATACACGTTTATTTTTCACGGCAAGACAAAGTATGCTATTGATTTTGAATTTTGGATGACTTATTAATTATCTCCTCTTTGTGATCATTTTCACACTCAGTTTCCTTGTCCACGCAATAGCTCAAGTGCTACTTTACGGATCATAACCAAATTTGGTTAACATGTTTATCACGGCAAGATGAAGAACCTTATTCATTTTCAAAATTGTTGGATGACTTATCTCCCCTTAGTGGCCATTTTTACTTTTAGCATTTTACACAATAACTAGAGCTCTACTTGACGGATCGTAACCAAATTTGGTACATGTGTGTATCACCTTCTTGAACGGCCATGCCTCGACAGGCGTATATTGTGACCTTCGGCTCTCGATAAAAAGTTTTTGAGCAGCAGTCAACACCCAGAACCTGTTTCACTATGCTTCGTAAGATAAAAAGTTTGTAAGTGCAAAATTTAATTTTAGAATAAAATTTACACTGACAGCCAATGTTGGAAAATCTTCAGTGTTCTTATGTAATAATGTGTTGATGGAGTTGTAAAATGGTAATGTTAGTTAACCATGGTAATGTGAGAAGCAAATTATAAACAATCATCATAAACTTAGTTAAATTGCCCCCAGAGGATATGACAAATTAAGGTGTAATTCATGTACTGTCAAAATTAACTGTGTGTGCTAGCTGCCAAGTACTGAACCCTACCCAACATTGTTATGTAAACATTTGATTCATTGCACTAAAATTTGTCATGATATTTTAATAATTTTCGTCATAGCAGCCTCGTACCTCCAAGTTGAATGATGATTCTATAATTATGACTCCAGCACCATGCAGGGTTGACACTCACAGTTGAGCCAGGGATTCCGCAACATGGACATCACAATTTTACATTATGTTGAATAGGATCTTCTTAAAAGTTCAAGGATTCCTCACACAAAACAGGAGTCCTCGGGATTCCGGCACACTGCGAGTGTTGACCCCTGTGCACTGTCCACAATTGAAACAACGCATGTGATTTTGTTAATGCAATTATATGAAACTATGATATTTTTTGTAAATGACGTCAACAGTTGACAAATTTTCATAGCAAATGCAGAATTTGAATTTGCTCTGAACAGTTTGTTGACGGTTGATGTCATTTATGGGAAATACTGTAAATATTGTATTGGGGGAGTGGAATGCATATTTTGAAAAACCCACTAGCCATGTAAGTACCGTAATTATTCTAATAAATACCCCCGGGGCTATGCAATTTTCTGTGAAAATAAAATAATTTGAAAATATAGGAGGGGGATAGAATAAATATTCTAAATTGATTAACAGTCATGTTTCGACTGCACAAGTCAGAAATAAAAAAATTCATGTACCTTCCACAATCAGTTCTTGAATCTCACTAATGTACAAAATTATATAACGTGTCTCAATTGACGTCCCTGTTCGAGCCCCGGGTTAGAGCACATTTTTCTCACTCTATGACATTTGGTGCCCAATCAGGGACCGTCCGTGAGGCCAAAAATCGGTCGGGTTAGTGGAAACAAACAATTTTTTGTTTATGCCTGACTGCTAAATACTGCCCAAAATGGACAAAAAATATGGAATTCAGAGACGCATTAAATATAGAATTCGGGGACGAATTTCAATTTGGCGGGGGATGAGGTGTGTATTCTCACCCGGGTAGAGCAATGGTACGTTACCCTAGAGGTCCCATGCTTTTCTCACCCTGTGACATGTGTGTTGTTGTAGCGGCGGAGTGAGGTGCCACAGCAGCAGTCGCAGCAGGACCGCGACTACATGGACCGACTGATGAGGTACAAGGAGGCCCAGCTGGAGCGTCCGGCCAGGTGAGAAACTGGCAGAGGTGTTCATGATTTAACCCTTTCAACATTACAGACCTCTTTATCAGTGTTTGCAAACAGTGTAGATCCAGACCACATCACGGTCTGCACTTTTTACACGTCAGTTTGTCCAGACAATTACTAGAGTTCTACTTGACGGATCATAACCAAATTTGGTATACAAGTTTATCATTGCATGACGAAGAACCCTATTGATTTTGCAAAATGTCCAATGACTTATCTGCCGTTGGTGGCCATTTTTAATTTTCGCACTCTGTATCTTTGTTCACGCAATAACTGAAGTTCTACTTGACGGTTCATAACCAAATTCACAATACATGTTTATCACGGCAAGATCAAAAAACCTATTGACGATTTCCAATGACTTATCTCCCCTTTGCACCCATTTTGAATGTTCGCGCTCTGTATCCCCGCAATAAGTTCTACTTTACAGATCGTATCCAAATTTTAGCGCTCTGTATCCTTGTCACCGCAATAACTCAAGTTCTACTTTACAGATCGTATCCAAATTTGGTAGATGTTTTATCTTTGGAAAATGAGAATTCCTAATCATTTTCATAATTTTCCGATAACTTATCTCCAAATGGCGGCCATTTTTAGCTTGACTATTCGAAGAATAAGTAGAGCTTATGTTGTCACCCCGGCGTCGGCGTCGGCGTCACCGTCACGACTTGGTTAAGGTTTTTAGTCAACCTTGTATATGGAATACTACTAGCCCTACACCCACCATACTTGCACAACTTCATCTCCTAGTGATGTACATCAATAACCCCTGATCTATATTTGACCTTGACCTACATTTCCTCTTGAATAACTTAGTTAATTCCCCTTGGTTAAGGTTTTTAGTCAACCTTGGTTAAGGTTTTTAGTCAAGCTTGTACATGGAATACTATTGTGCATACAGACACCAACCTTTTCTCATAGCGATGTACATCAATAACCCCTGATTTATATTTGACCTTGACCTACATTTCCTCTTGAATTACTTACTTAATTCCCCTTGGTTAAGGTTTTTAGTCAAGCTTGTATATGGAATACTCCTGGCCCTACACCCACCATACTTGAACAACTTCATCTCCTAGTGATATACATCAACAACCCCTGACCTATATTTGACCTTCACCTACATTTAACCTTGAATTACTTAGTTAATTCCCCTTGGTTAAGGTTTTTAGTCAACCTTGGTTAAGGTTTTTAGTCAAGCTTGTACATGGAATACTAGTGTGCATACAGACACCATACTTGGACAACCTTTTCTCATAGGGATGTACATGTACATCAATAACCCCTGATCTATATTTGACCTTGACCTACATTTCCTCTTGAATTACTTAGTTAATTCCCCTTGGTTAAGGTTTTTAGTCAAGCTTGTATATGGAATATTCCTGGCCCTACACCCACCATACTTGGACAACTTCATCTCCTAGTGATGTACATCAACAACCACTGACCTATATTTGACCTTCACCTACATTTAACCTTCAATTACTTAGTTAATTCCCCTTGGTTAAGGTTTTTAGTCAACCTTGGTTAAGGTTTTTAGTCAAGCTTGTACATGGAATACTATTGTGCATACAGTCACCATACTTGGACAACCTTTTCTCATAGGGATGTACATCAATAACCCCTGATCTATATTTCACATTGACCTACATTTCCTCTTCAATTACTTAGTTAATTCCCCTTGTTTAAGGTTTTAGTGTAGCTTGTATAATATTCCTGGCCCTACATCCACCTACTGGACAACTTCATCTCCTAGTAAGCTGTACATCAACAACCACTGACCTATATTTGACATTGACCTACATTTAACTTTTAATTACTTAGTTAATTCCCCTTGGTTAAGGTTTTTTAGTCAAGCTTGTACATGGAATACTATATGTGCATAACACCATACTTGGACAACCTTTTCTCATAGCGATGTACATCAATAACCCCTGATCTATATTTGACCTTGACCTACATTTCCTCTTGAATTACTTACTTAATTCTCCTTGGTTAAGGTTTTTAGTCAAGCTTGTAGATGCAATACTCCTGACCCTACACCAACCATACTTGGACAACTTCATCTCCTAGTGATGTACATCAATAATTCCTGACCTATATTTGACCTTGACTGACTTTTATCCTTGGATTACTTTCTTATTTCCCCTTGATTAAGGTTTTTAGTCAAGCTTGTATATGGAATATTCCTGGGCCTACAGTAACCATACTTGGAAAACTTCATCTCCTAGTGATGTACATCAATAACCCCTGACCTATATCTGACATTGACCTACATTTAACCTTAAATTACTTACTTAATTTCCCTTCGTTAAGGTTTTTAGTCAACCTTGGTTAAGGTTTTTATGCAGGCCGCGGCCACATTGACCTACATTTAACCTTGAATTACTTACTTAATTTCCTTTGGTTAAGATTTTTAGTCAACCTTGGTTAAGGTTTTTATGCAGGCCGCGGCCACCTTGTTTGTCAAGCTATGTGTACATCGACAACCCTCGTAGTCGAGCTATGCAGTTCTCCTACAGCTCTTGTTAATTTTCCTGTCTGTATCCTTGTCCGCACAATAACTAGAGTTCTACTCGACGAATCATAAACAAATTTGGTGTATCATAACAAGAGGAAGAACCTGATTGATTTTCAGTGAGTTATCTCCCCTTGTTGACTGGCCATGCCTCGACGGGCGTACATTGTGGCGCACTCTTGTTATTTTGTGAATTCTGCTCAAAGCAATTTTCATGATCAGCAGAAGTGTTAGTCAAATTGTGTTAGTCAAATTGGAAATGATTCTAAAGTGCTGCCAAACCATGTTTTGTTGAGAAAAATAGAAAATATTACATGAACAGCAGACGACAAAATTTAATGCAGCATTGTAAGGGTTAGACTGTGACAACAGGGGGCCGTTTCACTAAACTTCGTACGACTAAAATGTTCGTAAGTGCAAAATTATGATAGTCTGTAAATTTCACATAAACAATGTTTTCTTGTAAATCATTGTTGGATTTACATTTATTGAGCATATGCTGCATATGCAGCCTACCGGTATGCTCAATAAATGTAAATCCATCAATTGAAATTTGCAGACGATTCTAAATTTGCGATTACGAACATTTTAGTCGTAAGAAGTTTAGTGAAACGGCCCCCAGGTTCTTGAAGAACGGTTCATATTTCAAGTTTATCAGACTTAGCTTTGAAAGGGTAGGAATTCAGAACTCCGGACAAGGTGCATTACAACCCAGCTGTAGATTTTTCGCATTTTCCATGGAAATTCCACTGAAGTTCCATGGAAATTCCACTGAAGTTCCATGGAAAAAGACCGGAGTATTTGGACAACTTTCCACCCTTAATCCACCCTCCTTCCACACAAGAAAAGATGAAAAAAAACACAAACCCATTTCCATACTTTCCATGGACAATGTCCGCATTTTCCATGGACAATGTCCACACTTTCCATGGACGACATCCACTCTTTCCATGGAATATTTTCTAGGGTGTTTCCATGGACAATGTCCACACTTTCCATGAAATATTTTCCAGGGCGTTTCCATGGACAATGTCCACACTTTCCATGGACGACGTCCACTCTTTCCATAGAATATTTTCCAGGGCGTTTCCATGGACAATGTCCACACGTTCCATGGAATATTTTCCAGGGCATTTCCATGGACAATGTCCGCCTGGAGTATTTGGACGAATTCCATGGACGACGTCCACATTTTCCATGGACGACGTCCACAATTTCCGTTGATTTTACATGGACGACTGAATACGCATTGATTATCAAAAGTGGGAGTACAAATACGCACAGCAATGTGAAAATACGCATTGATTTTCAAATTGAGTACTGAAAATAGTGTCATAAACTTGAAAATTCACTTAGTTGAGCTGCAAAAAGTGCCCTTTTGAAAAAACGGGACGTATTATGTATTCACCTTGTACGGGCGGGCACAGCTTGTCCACGCAATAACTAGAGTCAATTAATTTTCACACTCTGTATCCTTAATGTCCACGCAATAACTCAAGTTTTACTTGATGGTTCGTAACCTAATTCGGTATACATGTTTATCAAGGCAAGACGAAGAAGCCTATTGAGTTTCAAACATTTCCGATGACTTGTTTTCCCTTGGCGGCGATTTTGTAACTCACAATTTTCAGATAACTTATCTCCCCTTGCAGGCTATTTTTTATTTTCGGAGTTTGTAAGTTTGTCCACACAATAACTGAACTTCTGAAGTTCTACTTGACTGATCGTAACCAAATTATACATGTTTATTACGTCAAGATAAAGAACCATATTGGTTTGCAGTAGAGTTTTTGACTTGCCTTGCCTCGACCACAGGTTGAAGTAACGGACTGAGGTCTATAAATACATTAAATATGCCTAAAAGCATCAATAAATGAAGAAAAAAATAAGCTAAACAAATTTTTCTTACTCCCTCCATATACTCCATCTATTGGATGCCATGCAGATGGTAGGCTACGCATATACAGACGCAAAAACGAGAGATTCGCTGATTGCTGTGTGGTTGAGAGGGACAGGTTTGGGGGAGGGAGTGTAATGGTGTGGGGTGGGATCATGGGGAACGGTAAGACTGAACTCGTGGTCATACAGGGCAATCTCAATGCACAGCGCTACATTGCTGAGGTGCTAACTCCTCATGCAATTCCTTTCAATCGACACCACGGCCCTGGTATAACATTGCAGCAAGACAATGCCCGCCCGCACACAGCAAGAATCACAACTCAATACCTGGCTCGTAACAACGTCGACGTCCTTCCATGGCCTGCGGTTTCCCCTGATCTCAACCCAATCGAGCACATCTGGGATGAGGTGGGTCGTAAGGCGAGGGCTTAAAACCACCAAATTGACAACATTCGAGATCTGACACGGGCTTTACAATAAGAATGTAGGAATCTGCCTAACCCACTAATTCTGCGTTATGTCCATGCGCCGTAGAATTATGGCGTGTATTCATGCAAATGGTGGCCACACACGATATTAATCATACAGAAAACAGTGGAAGTTTTTTTAGAGAGAAATCATCAAGCCCTAAACATTTTTTAAATTTTTAAAAAAAATCAGATTTTTGATTTTGACCCCTCCCGAATTCGCCGTGATGTCACTCGAAATCTTTTCATCGCAATAAAATTTTGTCAACTGATATGGATTCACAAGTGATTAAACTTCATTTTCTGTACATGTTTTAGTACCACCATCCTTATAGATTTTCTGTACATGTTTTAGTACCACCATTCTTATAGATTTCCAGCAATCTTTCCTTGAATAATTGGTGGGATGTTTCTACTGTTGCTCAGTATAGATGGGTATATGGAGGGAGTAAAAACAATTTTTTTAGCTTATTTTTTTCTTCATTTATTGATGCTTTTATGCATATTTAATGTATTTATAGACCTCGGTCCGTTACTTCAACCTGTGGCCTCGACGGGCGTATATTGTGACCTTCGGCTCTCTTGTTGCAGCTGAAATAAGTGAATGTTTAAATTTTGTATATGTTTTTTTATTCTTTGTTCCTTATTTAGAAAATCAATATTCCATTTGTAAAAGTAAAATACGGAATGATTTTGAAATCAGGGGGTATAGTACGCTTTAGACACAAAGCTTATCTGGAGCGTTGGGAATTCCTCGGAAACCTGGGAATTCCTACCATTTCCTATATAGCCTTACCTTATATCAAAAGTCTCTAGACTGGTTTCATTACATAAACTTTCATAGCTACAAGCGTTGCCTACGATATGTTTATCTTAGTGGAGAGGTATCGTAGCGGGGTAGCAATTTTGTTTTTAAAATTTTCAGTGCCGCACCAAAACATACGCCTTCAAAGACACCCGACGTGAAACCAAAGACGAAACCAATTCCAAAACCCAGAGGTTCCCAGCCCAGCCCAATGACACAAACATCGGTCGATGAATGCCGGGACCCAGACATATGTATATTCCACCTACAAGGACGATGTCAGGTCGATCCAAAATGTCGGAATATGCACTGCGACTTGATGTACCAATGGCAGTTTCGAGAGGCAGATAGAGACGAATGGAGAAACTTTGGGGGGGCCTCGACAAATAAGGCAGTGGAACTGATGTATAGCGATCCTTGTAACTTGGAATTATGCGCAGAGCTAGGGTAGGTTCAGGTGTTTCAATAGCCTCCGCAATTCAAGATTCAACTACTGTCTGTTTCACGAAACCTGCCCAAATTTTACGGTCATATAAACAATGCAAAAAACATTTTTATACGCCCGTTTGAGAAAACGGGACGTATTATGTATTCATCTTGTACGGGTGGGCACAGCTTGTCCACGCAATAACTAGAGTACTACTTGACGGATTTTAACCAAATTCGGTATACATGTTTATCACGGCAAGATGAAAAAGCCTATTGATTTTCAAAATTTTCCAATTACTTATCTCCCCTTGGCGGCCATTTTTATTTTTTGCACTCTGTATCCTTGTCCACGCAATAA
This sequence comes from Conchocele bisecta, assembly GCA_029237695.1. Classification (NCBI taxonomy): domain Eukaryota; kingdom Metazoa; phylum Mollusca; class Bivalvia; order Lucinida; family Thyasiridae; genus Conchocele; species Conchocele bisecta. The sequence goes on along the minus strand of CM055279.1, from coordinate 20,245,214 downwards.
GTCAAGTTCTACTTCACCGATCGTAACCAAATTCGGTATACATGTTTATCACGGCAAGATGAAGAAGCCTATTTATTTTCAAAATTTTCCAATTACTTATCTCCCCTTGGCGGCCATTTTTATTTTTTGCACTCTGTATCCTTGTCCACGCAATAAGTCAAGTTCTACTTCACCGATCGTAACCAAATTCGGTATACATGTTTATCACGGCAAGACGAAGAAGCCTATTTATTTTGACAGATCGTGACCAAATTCAATATACATGTTTATCACGGAAAGAACCCTATTAATTGTCAGTGAGTTATCTCCCCTTATTAACTGGCCTTGCCTCGACGGGCGTATATTGTGACCTTTGGCACTCTTGTTTTATATAATATTAAATTAAAGCAAAATTTAAGAATGAACCTTCTTTTTATTTCGTGAAATTTGGTCAAATATTGATTTTATTGGGAAAAAAACAATTTCCACATGTTCAACATGGGGAAATTTTTAGAATTTCAGAAATAGTGGACCGATTTTCAAAAATTTAACTTGTTTTCTTAGTTAGATCATTTCCAAGCTATCTAGCTAGGTTTCGGAGTCAATTTCGTTTTTTAAATTTTTTGACTCCCCACAGCTCCTCCACCTCCTTTTCCCCCATGTTAAATTATCATAGACAAATAAATTTTTCGAAAATAAATCAACATTTGCTCAAATTTCACGCAATAAAAAGAAGGCTCATTCTTGACCCTTCCTATGCTGTTGACGGAAATTGCCGTCTGCTTTTTTTCATTTTTGCTTTAATTCTTAGCAAAAAACTGGTTTTGACAGCACATGAGAATCGTCTCCACCAGGTTTTTATCGAGAAATATTGAAAATAAAACATTTCCAGCAGACGACAACATTTAATTCAGCGTAGTAAGGGTTAAATGTTGATAACATTTATAATTATTGAAAAAAAATATTGATCAAATAGCACACTCCTGTAACCAGATCTATATTGCGTGTCAAAAGCATGACGAGTGTTTCATTGATGAAATGGCGAAGAGTGCAGATCCTGATCAGACTGTGCAGACACTGATCTACACTGGTCGCAAAACCTGTTAGCCACATTTCTCCAGTCACAGTCTCATTTTCATTCTATAGGCACTATGTAGCCTCTTTTCTCAAAGTCAAGGTCAAATGTTTTAAAGTTTTGGTTTTCCCTACTATCTGATTGGCTTAAAACTTCATATGGTTATTAGTCATCATCCAAATTTTCATTCTGTCGTCAACGCAAGCGGCCCCTGTGCCCAAGGTCAAGGACACATGACTTAGAAATTTGCATTAATATTGAGGCAAACATTTTTATGCCCCCGCCACCGAATGGTGAGGGGGGCATATAGTGTTACCGGCATCCGTACGTCCGTCCGTCCGTCTGTCCGTCCGTCTGTACATACGTAGAAACCTTAACGCTTGGGTAAATGGCTTATAATTTCTGTTTCCTTGCTCGGATCTGCTTCACATTTCTGCAACCTAATTTATACAATTGTATGCACACATCTTTTGGCACTATTAATTTATTCATATGCCATTGATCGGACCCCTGTGCCTCCTGATGAATAGTGTGGTTAGGCTTGGAATCTGTAAGCTGGGGTGTTAACGCTTGATGCTGAATTCCCCATTTAACATTTAACCCGGCAATAGACATCCCAGCTATAGGGTGGGTACTACAATAAATCTCACCCACGGATTCAAGCCGACTTAGACCACCCAACACACAGTCACACTTCTCTGGCCCTCTGTGTTTTCAAATATGCCTCGTTTTCTTTGGCTGTCAGCGGGCATCATGTGCCGACAGGCCACATTTCTAGTTCTTTAACTTTTTAGCTCACCTGAGCGAAGCTCATGTGAGCTATTGTTACCGCAATGTGTCCGTTGTCCGTCGTCCATCCGTCGTCCGTGAACATTTTCAAACGTCTTCTCCTCGGTAACCATTGGGCCTATAGTCACCAAACTTCATGGTCATGGTCCTTAGGTAGGGGGATTACAAAATTGTTAAAATGACGTCATTACGTAAACCAAGATGGCCGCCGTCTAAAAATAGCACAAATTCTTCAAAAATCTTCTTCTCAAGAACCGCCAACCGGATTTCGACAATACTTGGTAGGAACGATCGTTGTACAATGCTCTTTCAAAGTTGTTAAAATGGTGACCCTGGGGTCTAAAATGGGCGTGGCCGTTGGGGTAAAATTTTATTTTATGGTCATGTCATATATCAAATTGAAGGTATCAATGAGGCGATCACTGTGGTGCATTTTTTGTCGAAATCTGATGGTTATGTCATCCAAGATGGCCGCCGAAATGTCAAAAGGTCGTTCTTTTATTAGAGATTTCATAATTCTTCTTCACAAGAACCGCTTGGCCCATGGTAGCCAAACTTAAAAAGTTATGGTCCATGGGTGAAGCCTTTTCAGATTTGTTAAAATGGAGGTCATCGTTAATCCAAGATGGCCGCCATCTAAATATAGCATAAATTCTTAAAACATCTTCTTCTCATGAACCGCTAGCCGGATTTCGACGACACTTGGTAGGAATGATCGATGTACAATTCTCTTTCAAAGTTGTTAAAATGGTGAACCCGGGGTCAAAAATGGGCGTGGCCCGTGGGGTCAAATTAGGGTCAAATTTTATTTTTGACCGAATATGGCCATGTGTATATCAAATCAAAGGTATCAAAGAGGCGATCGCTCTGGTATATTTTTTGTCAACATTGGATGGTCATGTCATCCAAGATGGCCTCCGAAAGGTCAAAATGTCGTTCTTTTATTAGAGATTTCAAAATTCTTCTTCACACGAACCGCTTGGCCCATGGTGGCCAAACTTCACAGTTATGGTCCATGGGTGAAGCCTTTTCAGATTTGTTAAAACGGAGGTTGTCGCTAATCCAAGATGGCCGTCGTCTAAAAATAGCACAAATTCTTCAAAAATCTTTTTCTCAAGAACCGCCAACCGGATTTCGACAAAACTTGGTAGGAATGATCGATGTACAATGCTCTTTCAAATTTGTGAAAATGGTGACCCCGGGATATAAAATGGGCGTGGCCCGTGGAGTAAAATTGGTCCTGTCTATATCAAATCAAAGGTATCAAAGAGGCGATCACTCTGGTGCATTTTTTAGAGATTTCAAAATTCTTCTTCACACGAACCGCTTGGCTCATGGTGGCCAAACTTCACTGTTATGGTCCATGGGTGAAGCCTTTTCAGATTTGTTAAAACGGAGGTTGTCGTTAATCCAAGATGGCCGCCGTCTAAAAATAGCACAAATTCTTAAAAAATCTTCTCATGAACCGCCAGCCGGATTTCAACGAAATTTGGTAGGAATGATCGATGTTGTCGCTAATCCAAGATGGCCGTCGTCTAAAAATAGCACAAATTCTTCAAAAATCTTTTTATCAATAACCGCCAACCGGATTTCGACAAAACTTGGTAGGAATGATCGATGTACAATGCTCTTTCAAATTTGTGAAAATGGTGACCCCGGGGTAAAAAATGGGCGTGGCCCGTGGAGTAAAATTGGTCCTGTCTATATCAAATCAAAGGTATCAAAGAGGCGATCACTCTGGTGCATTTTTTAGAGATTTCAAAATTCTTCTTCACACGAACCGCTTGGCCCATGGTGGCCAAACTTCACTGTTATGGTCCATGGGTGAAGCCTTTTCAGATTTGTTAAAACGGAGGTTGTCGCTAATCCAAGATGGCCGCCGTCTAAAAATAGCACAAATTCATAAAAAATCTTCTCATGAACCGCCAGCCGGATTTCGACGAAACTTGGTAGGAATGATCGATGTAGAATCCTCTTTCAAAGGTGTTAAAATGGTGACCCCAGCGTCAAAAATGGGTGTGGCCTGTGGGGTCAAATTTTATTTTTGATCGAATATGCTCATGTCGTATATCAAATTGAAGGTATCGATGAGGCGATTGCTCTGGTGCAATATTTGTCAGAATCGGATGATTATGTCATCATCCATGATGGCCGCCAAAAGGTCCATTTATTCAAGATTTTTAACGTCTTTTTCCCAGGAACCACATGGCCGATGCTGGCAAAACTTCATAGTAAGTTAAGATCCGTGGGTGAAGCATTTTCAGATTTGGTAAAATGACAGTCATCGCTTAATCCAAGATGACCGCCATCTAAAAATAGCACATTGTTTTAAAACACATATGAACTCAATGTCACATTCTCCTCTGGTGTTCATGGAGTCAGGTGAGCGAAATAGGGCCATCATGGCGCTCTTGTTTGTTTATTGGTCCAGGCGTTGTTTCGGGGGTACATCCATCAGTGTTACTGATTTCCTATTCTCCGTAGCACAGAGCTCCAGATAAGGTGCGTACTGGCGTATTTTATGCACTTATTTTAGCAGAATACGCATTGATTATCAACAGTGGGAGTACAAAATACTCACAGCAATGTGAAAATATGCATTGATTTTCAAATTGAGTAATGAAAATACCGTAATAAAGTTGGTTAACCCTGAGACCACTACAGACAAGAAATGTTGTCTGCTGTTGCTTTTATATCTTGCCTTATTTCTCAATAAAAACATGGTTTTACAGCACTTCAGGATCAATGGAAATGATTCTGAAGTGCTGTCAAAGCAATTTGTGTAAATTATTCTAAAGTGCTGTTAAAGCATGTTTTTGATGATAAAAATGGAAAAAAATAAAATAAACAGCAGACGACAAAAAATTAAGATTGCTGTGTAAGGGTTAAACACGATAACGATGTACAGTAGAACTTCGATAACTAGAACAGGTCTGGCTCGAACACCATGGAAAACTCGAACTGGTCCGACAGTCCCAGCAAATTTCCTATATAATTCATGTAATAAAACACCTTAAACTCGAACTATGAATTACTCGAACAGTCGAACCTGTGGATTAGTCCCGTGGACGGTCAAACAGTGGTTAATTACCGCTAATAACTCGAACAGGTAAGTCTGTGATCAGCTGTTTGTCTAACGAGGTGCGAATTCCACCATTGCGGGCGGTCGCGTTGAGTAGTTTCCCTTGACGCGGGATGACATTAAATCACGTATCGCAAACAATAGCGGCGTGAATTACGGGCGTTATGATGTCCACGCTAATTAAGTGATTTGAACAAACGTTTACTTAAATTTAAGTTTGACAGAAGATGTGCCAATAACAAACAAACCGAGATCATGGAATTCTTCAGGCGTTAATTTATAGTGTTTATAATTGTATACTGACATTGTTTCGTTTATATTTTCCGTTTGTATATTTATTCCAACCACTGTGCTATGTGCTATTTTTAGACACTGGGAATACCAGTATTATGTATAGACGCAAAGCGGAACATAGCGGTTTATTTGACGTATACTTACATGTAAATATTGAATAAAACAGCAACTTTACAATTGTATTTGTTATTTTTCATTTCTCCCTCCAAATGTAATGCATATACAATTGCATGTCACATCGGTCATCTCATATATTCACATAAGTGATTTTATTGACTGAATGTGACAGTACATTTTTGAAACTTCATTCCCTCGAACTATGCATCGCTCGAACTCAAACTCGATTCCGTTGCCGGTTCGAGCGATCGAAGTTCTACTGTATTGTCTAAATATTTAGGAATTCTGCAAAAACCAGGACCCCACTTTTCCGAAGTTTCGGCACAAAGCCTTTATCAAGGAATTAGTTTCTACTGAACGCTAAGTGGCATCCATTTTAGATTTCACATTGTTTATGTTTATTCATAACGTCATGAATAAACATACACATTGTGAAAACGTCGGTAAAGTGGGTTCTTGGTATTTGCAGAATGGTTGAACATATTGCAGAGCTCCTGATAAGCTTTGTGTTTAAAGCGTACTATATCCCCTGATTTCAAAATTGTTGCTTTTTGCAGCTCAACTAAGTTAATTTTCAGCTTTATGACAGTATTTTCAGTACGGTACTCAATTTGAAAACCAATGCGTATTTTCACATTGCTGTGCGTATTTTGTACCCACGCATTGATAATCAATGCATATTCAGCTAAAATAATTGCGTAAAATACGCCAATACGCACCTTATCTGGAGCTCTGATATTGTATTATTGCAGAGAGATTACTGAATATTTATCGTTGTTATGGTACTCTAGATATCCAAGTTCCATAACATACTTATAAGACAGCTCCATATGACATTGCTATTTAACGTAAAACATTAAAACCCCAATCAATCAAGCAATCAAAGTCGGCCTAAAAAAGGTGAGCTAATTGACATATATATAACCAATTTCATGTCTTGCAGGGACGAGCTTCTAGTCTTGAATTTCCAGACAATGACTGGTGCCACAGGGTCTGACAAACACTTTGAGTTTCGCCGACTATCTACGATATCTGCCGGCGAGGTAGAGGGGTTGCCATTGGCAACAGAATGGCGATGGTATTGGCTGGACCAGGTCGGTGTTTGGATGGAATATGATGCAAAAGTAAATGGAGTAAGTATTTATTTATATCATATTTAAGGGTGGGACAGACCAGGGGCCTGTTTCACTACACTTTGTACGATCAAAATGTTTGTGCAGTGATTTTTCCAGTGTTACCGAGCACTTTAATTTTGTTGGAAGCTTTAGATTTGCAACCACGAACTTCTTAGTCGTTCAAAGTTTAGTGAAACGGGACCTGGACCTCCAGATAAGACGTATTTCACTATTTGGATCACTGGTGCTGCACTCAGCGCCGGCTTAAAATGTTTCATGTCGAATTGGGCACCGGATTCCTGACGAATTCCCATTCAGCTACAAGATACTGCATAAACACATTTTCCTATTGTAACTCGTGCAAGAAACTTGCTCCGGTTACTACACAAAAATATGTTTATGCGATAGCTGTAAGTGAAGCCGAGTGGAGAATTTTTCGTTTTCGACCAGAAACATTTTGCACCGGTGCATCAACAGTACCAGTGGTATTTTACACATTGGTTTTAGTGTTCTCGTGTGATACGATACGGACTCGCACTGTTCGTTAAACATGTTTAACCCTGTCAACTCCTCAGGCCTGTATAGTGGTATTGGCTCAGGCCTGTATACTGGTACAGTGCGACCCCGTTAGTACACGCTTCACTATAACACGATTTCGGTTAGTACACGGTTGTGCCTTGGCTCCCGACGTCGTTCATTCGCAGTCACAGTGTACAGTGTACATGTATTTTTTGTTGACATTATGATGCGTCTTGGGCGAGAACGGATATAGCACGGTTCGGATAAGCAACACGGAAGGTTGTATGTCGCCGGACTTCCGTGTACTAACGGGGTCGCACTGTATTGGCTCAGGCCTGTATAGTGGTATTGGCAGAAAGTGTAGATCCAGATGAACCGGCTCATGACGAGCCATCTCATCAGGATCTGCACTTTTTGCAAGTAATTTTCATATTTTATTCCAGTTACTTAGGGGTGAAAGGGTTTAGAACAGTTGTTTCATTAATCGTATAGCGATAAATGAAGAACCTGATCAGAGTCTGAACTGGTCACAACGTCCATAAGCCCGTGAGGATGAGATGGTACGTGTATCTTAACGTCGAGCCTTGCTGGGATTCACACCTGACTGATCTGGTGCAGTAACTGTGCCTGGCACAAGATCAGGACACTGTCTTTCAGTGCTTTCTCTACAGGTAGTTGCGGAAAGTAACACTGCAGAATTCTCCCGTGTCGTCCGCACCCAGAGTTACGGTGCTCTCCATAGGTTTCCCATGCAGAGTAGCGAATCGGATCTGATTCACACTTTAACTGTTAATTATGGTACAATTTCTATACTTATTCCACAGAATTGAAGGTCAGTATTACGGAATGAACATTTCAATAGTTCTGTTCTATATTTGCGTATGTAGATTGCATATTCTGTATTTAAAGGTACATGCCCACTCAGTAGGCGCAAAATGTTGTTTATAGGAATTAAATAAGTGTATAATTGTGTCAATATTCCACCAGTTCTAAAAAACACGAGTGCTCGCTATACAGATATAATCATTTAGTAATATTTACTTTACTGCGCGGTGGTATCAGGCTATTTTCATATGCAAATGAGGCATGGTATTTTTTAATTATTTATACTAATTAAATGTGTCTCCTGAAAAAAATAATATTTTCGACAGATTATAAAGTATGATCATTGTACATCAAAAAATAAATACGGAGAATAAATAGTAATGTCCGTTTAACATTTTAAGGAAACACGGTTGTCTCCCCTGATAACAGGGTAGAAATTTAGAAAATTTAGAAATTTAGAAAATGTAAAATAATGCCAATCAATACGTGGGGTAATGGTGAATGAATGTGTATTTGGCCAGAAAATTCCTTTAAAAGCTGTAACACCTAACATTTCTAGTCAGTTGCAATCAAAATCTGCATGCAAAATTTATATTGGTGTCCAGTTACTGGAAAGGCAATATTTAATTTTCTAGTCGTACTACAATGATACAATTTATTTCAGAATTTAATACAAGTTTGTTTTACTTTTACAGTACTGACATTTCTTTCAATTGAAAAATATAGAAAATATGTCGCAATTAACAGCTAAAGTGTGAATCAGATCTGATTCGCTACTCTGTCGGAGTTACTTCCCGCAACTACTGTACAGGTACATTCCTGTCTGTATATGCCGGCTATGACTTGAGAAATGTGGCTTATGGGTTTTGCGACCAGCATCCGCACAGTCTGATCAGGATCTGCGCTGTTCGCCTTTCCATCTATGAAACAGTCAGGTTGTGCTTCAAACAAGCAATATAGATAATTATCACACTACGGGAGTGTGCTATTTGATCAGGATCCACACTGATCGCAAATCCCATAAGCCGTATTTGTTCATATCACAGCTGAATATGATACTGCGTATACGTCCAAGCAATCAATCACTCAACCTGTCTGTATATGTGGCTGTGACTAGAGAAATGGGGCTAATGGGTTTTGTGTTGTGACCTGTAGCCGATTTCACCAACATTGCAAAGAATATTTTTCTAGCAAAGTATATATACTTTGAGGGAGTAATCATTAATTTTTTCCGAAATGCATTATTTCATATAGAACTACCAACTGCATATATTTGATGATTAAAAGTATGCAGAATTATTATACTGAATTTATTACATTATCTCAGCCATTTTGGCTGTGATAATGTAATAAATTCAGTATACCGGTAATAATTAATAAATTTATCCTAAAACTGAAAATTTCTCCCTCAAAGTATACTTTGATAGAAAAGTATACTTTGCAATGTTGGTGAAATAGGCTACAGTTTAGCTCCCGTTCAAATAGCACACTCCACGCCTGATAACGATCTATTTCGCTTGTTGGAAAAAACACGGCTATTTTCAGGAATTGGAGTACAAATCAAACCTATCAAGCTCGGATTTGGAGCAGAAATATCTTGCGAACCCTACAGGTCAGATTGAGTTTGTGACCTCTGGACACATGTATAACCTGGACTTCAATAGATTGGTCCAACGGAATGTACAGTACATGACGGAGAGGAAAGTATCCAGGCGACCAGTGTTTGCCACTGCTGAAGACATTGAAAAGAGGAAAACGGCTCGGTAAAAAAAAAAAGTTAAACAAATAATAAAAAAAAATATTGGATCTTACAAAAGTGATGATTTAATCACAGGTTGAAGTAACGGACCGAGGTCTATAAATACATTAAGTATATAAAAGCATCAATAAGCGGGAAAAAAATAAGCTAAACATTTGTTTTTACTCCCACCTATACACATTAATTAAAAACTTAGCTTTTTAGCTCGACTATTCGAAGAATAGTTAGAGCTTATGTTGTCACCCCGGCGTCGGCGTCGCCGTCGCCGTCGCCGTCACCGTCACGCCTTGGTTAAGGTTTTTAGTCAAGCTTGTATATGGAATACTACTGGCCCTACACCAACCATACTTGGACAACTTCATCTCCTAGTGATGTACATCAATAACCCCTGATCTATATTTGACCTTGACCTACACTTCCTCTTGAATTACTTAGTTAATTCCCCTTGGTTAAGGTTTTTAGTCAACCTTGGTTAAGGTTTTTAGTCAAACTTGTACATGGAATACTATTGTGCATACAGACACCATACTTGGACAACATTTTCTCATAGGGATGTACATCAATAACCCTTGATCTATATTTGACCTTCACATACATTTCCTCTTGAATTACTTAGTTAATTCCCCTTGGTTATGGTTTTTGTCGCGCCTGCTTTAGCAGAGGCGCGACTATAGTCGGCGCTTTTTCCGTCGTCGTCTGCGTCGTCCGTTTTTTTTTTGTAAGGCAAATGCGTTAAAGTTATTGTTTTTTCACAATATCTCTTTAACCCCTTGCCAGACATTGATAATATTTCACATCAATGTTTGTCTAGGGATGATACTTCATTACGCACACCCCAACATCCAAATTTTGAAGGTCAAGGTCATTTATTTCCTTGTAATGTTCACCGGTTTTGTAACAGAAATGCGTTAAAGTTATTGTTTTTTCACAATATCTCTTTAACCCCTTGCCAGACATTGATAATATTTCACATCAATGTTAATTTGTCTACGGATGATGCTTCATTACGCACAACCCCACATCCAAATTCTCAAGGTCAATGTCATTTATTTACTTGTAATGTTCACCAGTTTGGTAACAAAAATGCGTTAAATGTTATTGTTTTTTCACAATATCTCTTTAACCCCTTGCCAGACTTTGATAATATTTCACATCAATGTTTGTCTACGGATGATGCTTCATTACGCACAACCCCACATCCAAATTCTCAAGGTCAATGTCATTTATTTACTTGTAATGTTCACCAGTTTGGTAACAAAAATGCGTTAAATGTTATTGTTTTTTCACAATATCTCTTTAACCCCTTGCCAGACTTTGATAATATTTCACATCAATGTTTGTCTACGGATGATGCTTCATTACGCATGCACCCACATCCAAATTATCAAGGTCAAGTTCATTTATTTACTTGTAATGTTCACCGGTTTTGTAACAGAAATGAGTTAAACTTATTGTCTTTTCACAATATCTCTTTAACCCCTTGCCATACTTTGATAATATTTCACATCAATGTTTGTCTATGGATGATGCTTCATTACATACACCCCCACATCCAAATTCTCAAGGTCAAGGTCATTTATTTACTTGTAATGTTCACGGTCAAATGCCTCGGCAGGCGCGACACCTCTTCCGTGGCGGAATTCTTGATAGTCAACCTTGGTTAAGGTGTTTAGTCAAGCTTGTACATGGAATACTATTGTGCATACAGACACCATACTTGGACAACCTTTTCTCATAGTGATGTACATCAATAACCCCTGATCTATATTTGACCTTGACCTACATTTCCTCTTGAATTACTTACTTAGTTCTCTTTGGTTAAGGTTTTTAGTCAAGCTTGTAGATGGAATACTCCTGGCCCTACACCAACCATACTTGGACAACTTCATCTCCTAGTGATGTACATCAACAACCCCTGACCTATATTTGACCTTGACCTACATTTAACCTTGAATTACTGAGTTAATTCCCCTTGGTTAAGGTTTTTAGTCAACCTTGGTTAAGGTGTTTACTCAAGCTTGTATATGGAATACTATTGTGCATACAGACACCATACTTGGACAACCTTTTCTCATAGTGATGTACATCAATAACCCCTGATATATATTTGACCTTGACCTACATTTCCTCTTGAATTACTTACTTAATTCTCTTTGGTTAAGGTTTTTAGTCAAGCTTGTAGATGGAATACTCCTGGCCCTACACCAACCATACTTGGACAACTTCATCTCCTAGTGATGTACATCAACAACCCCTGACCTATATTTGACCTTGACCTACATTTAACCTTGAATTACTTAGTTAATTCCCCTTGGTTAAGGTTTTTAGTCAACCTTGGTTAAGGTTTTTACTCAAGCTTGTAGATGGAATACTATTGTTCATACAGACACCATACTTGCATAATATTTTCTCATAGGGATGTACATCAATAACCCCTGACCTATATTTTACCTTCACCTACATTTAACCTTGAATTACTTGGTTAATGTTTATAGTCAAGCTTGTATATGGAATACATACTCCTGGGCCTACATGAATCATACTTGGACAACTTCATCTCCTAGTGATGTACATCAATACTCCCTGACCTATATTTGACCTTGACCTACTTTTATCATTGGATTACATAGTTATTTCCCCTTGGTTAAGGTTTTTAGTCAATCTTGTATATGGAATACTCATGGGCATACAGTAACCATACTTGGAAAACTTCATCTCCTAGTGATGTACATCAATAACCCCTGACCTATATCTGACATTGACCTACATTTAACCTTGAATTACTTACTTAATTTCCCTTGGTTAAGGTTTTTTGTCAACCTTGGTTAAGGGTTTTATGCAGGCCGCAGCCACCTTGTTTGTACATCGACAACCCTCGTAGTCGAGCTATGCTGTTCTCCTACAGCTATTGTTTTCACTTATTCATGCTTTTAGGTATATGTAATGTATTTATAGACCTCGGTCCGTTACTTCAACCTGTGGATTTAATATGGTATTTATTAATTGAGTTTACTGATTTCATAAGAAAATCGACTCGATCAGTCAAGAAGTTAATATATATCGTATTAAATGAGCACAAATGTTAGATTATATTTATTGCATAAGCACAGCATCATACAATGATCACCTAACCTGTTTGCTGTAGTGGTCTCAATATAGCGTTAGTCCATGTACGTACGTGCATATGTGCGTTAGTAACACCTTTCATTTTTCAATAACTTATGAACCACTTCACCGATTTTGATAATATTTGGCCACAATGTTTGTCTAGGGACTGTGCTTTGTTTTGCATACAACACACGTCCGACCGCCCAAGGTTAAGGCCACTGAGGACTTAGTTTTTTTTCTTCTTTATTATCAAGCTTAAGGCTGCCAGCTAGGGGATTAGCTTCGTTTTACGATGCCAGTTCTTGTTTACTTATTTATGACACTAGTGTATTATGATTGTTAACACACTATTGTGGCAAAAGACCATTCAATAAAATGAATACTGGCCTGTGTAATTTGGTGGAAATCAAATGTATCGGGCGGCGTGAATATGTAATTATTTACCATAGCAATTCCGAGGCTTAATAAGGAATTTCTTTTTATTCTGAGCCAATGCTGATCAATTTGGTAGAGCTCCAGATAAGCTGGTATTTGCATAAATTAAATAGAGTTTATTCAACTGCCATTTTGAAATACCGGATTTATTTTTCTGAGACATCTGGACATCCGATAAAGAAATGAGGTGCTGAGCACAAGTTTCTTTGTCGGATTTTCAGTTGTCAAGGGAAATAAATCTGGTATTTCTAATTGGTAGTGGAATAAATATATTACATTTGGTTCGAAAAATATGAAATTTGCTCTCAGACCATCTTATAACGTTGTTAAAATTGACAATTTTTGCGTCAGCGTATGAATTGTTTCTTCTCTCCGGAAATGTCAAAACGTGACATCAATTACGTCTCGCGAACCTCTAGGAGGAAATATTTCCTCCAAGGAAATAAATCCCACCAGAATCACGGTAAAACAATGGGTAACATGTAATATATATGTATAAAGTTATTAAAAACAGGAGTAATGTGTACTGAAAAGCAATTAAAATATTGAGTACGAAATGTCTCCATATATTTTAGCATATTGTTTAACCCTTACAATGTAAAATTAAAAATTGTTGTTCATTTTTTCTCTCCATTTTTCTTGTCAAAACCTGCTTTAACAGCACTTTTTCAATTGAAAATAATTATAATTTCTAAAATGGTGTGCTGGTGAAGAAACTAAATCGCTAGCGCTACATCTTATTACAGATCTGCACTTTTTGCAAGTAATTTTCATATATATTTTAGAGAGAAAAAACACCCTTTTTATAAACGGACAAGTCTGAAAATAATTTTGTGACAATTCAGTTTGGTTTAAAATGAACAGACCACAGTCCATTCAAATTTCCTAGGGGTAAATATTTGGTTAATAAATATTACACACTCCAGATAAGCTGCGTTTTTGCTTAAATACTCAATTAAAATTGCCAATTGAAATCAGAAGTAGCGAGTATCAAAAACCTATTAAATGAATTTGTGGTGCAGAAAACAATAAACAGACCACAAATATAGAATATTTTTCATTTCTTATTTTCCATGAAAACACAGCTTGGAGACAATTCTAATGAAATGCCAAGTCATGTTTTCATTTTGAAGCAAACTATTCAATAATTGCTGTCTGTTGATGTGTAAACAGTAGTGTGATTTTATTTGACCCAATTAAAATTTTGAAATACCCAATTGCTTCATAAATGATGGAGTGACAATACTCAATTACTATTTCCTTATCTGGAGCCCTGTATATTGTTTAATATAATAAATACAGGATCGTTACATGAGTGATGATTTAATATGATATTTAGTTTAAACAATATTTTATTTCCTATATAGCAGGTTACATGTATACAAGACAAGTGATAAAAGTATTAGAAAACAAGCTTCGTAAAAGCTTATGTGAATTCTTCTCCTTGACAGTTGATGGGCCGCCGGCTGAGATAAGAGACCTTACGACAATTGCGTTAATTGACAATACTTGGAGATATATTTTGTTTATTGTACCTCACACAGTTCGATTTGCATGTACTCGCCTTGCTGGTGTGATTATTGCTACAACATTAGCTGAAAACGAACGTGTACGCCTGAGCAGACAGCTCGGTTGAGCGGGCTGACATGGGTCCACGCTGGTCGCGTATGTCGTAAAGGCCGTGTTCTCAGCAGGGTGCCATATTACACAATAGTTATTGAACAGTGGCAGGAAATAGTTTAATATTGTTTATCTTATGATCACTGAAAATGAAAATGGAGCATACACGTGATAAATATGTTTCCATAATACCAACACCAAATATTATCAAATCACCAATAGGCCAACACCCGCGCTCGCTGCGACCGCAGTCAATCTATCAGAGGCAACAGCCTGTCATTGGTTGAAGATCCAATTACCTTACAAGTCGCAGCAACAGAGTGTCTGGTTGTATACAAGTCTTTGATATATCTGTGTCAATTGGACCACTATACTTGATTGTTTTTGATTGTCTGGTTTGAAATCGAGTTGAAAACAAGCCATTATTATGTATACGCCTATCTGTTAGTATATTTAGTTAGGAATTTAATTACTTTAGTCTGGCCTAAAAGCGTTTTGTAGACATTATATATTTGTGCACTTGCAAAATACGGTGGTATTCTGTTCAAATGATAATCGTTCGTTACCATAAAGAAGATTGTTGGCTATCGGTGGACACAGAATGTCTGTTAAGTGAAGATGTCTTTGACGTTGATAGTTTTCGCAATATAGTAGAAAATGATTGATTGTTTCTACCGAATCACAAGTACAATTTGGAGAATCAACTATAGATCTACGATGAAGGTCATAATTCAAGGAACTGCATGACAAACGAAGACGGGCGTGAAGTACTTGTCCTTGTCTGGAGCCTATATTGTATAAGATGGGTGATTTTGTAACATTTTTATTTATAATTGCCTTAAAGGACGGTACTGATTGCGCATTTTTTTCCTGTTCTGACAATTTATTCCATTCACGAATAGTGTGGGGTAGATATGAATTTGAGTACATTTGTGTACGACAATGTACTAATGGTATATTAGTAGCGTTTCTAAGGGTATACCGTGCTTGTATCTGTTCAGGAATCAGCGCATCGCAAGATATTGTGGGGATAGTTTATTTACCATTTTGTAAAATAGTATAAGTTAGTGTTTATTTTGTCTGTTTTCCAAGGATTCCCACCTGAGATCTTCATATAATTTATCAATATTACAAAGTTTAGTAGAGCTCCACACACTATGCGCGCAGCTTCTATCTGTACTGCTTCGATCTGGTGTTTTAATTCGTCTGTGCAATTACTCCATACAACATCACCATACTCCAAAAAAGGTCGAACAAAACAAAAATACATGCGTTCAAGAGCTGACCTTTTTAGGGTGAATTTCAGAGATCGTAATATGCCTATTCTTTGCCATGCTTTATTTAGATATGATGAGATGTGTGGATACCATTTTCCGTTTTCTGATAGAATTATTCCTAGATGTTTATGTTCATTAACAGTTGTAATAGGACGAGTGTCCATTTTAAGTACTGGATGCTGTGTTTTATTATGTTTTCTTGAATAAATCATTGACTCTGTCTTGGATGGGTTGAATGTCACTAGCCATGTTTTTGACCATTGATTTATTGTTTCTAGGTCGTTATTTAATGCAGCTGCTGCTGCTGATATTGTGTCGTCGACTATTATGTACAAGCTTGTGTCGTCTGCAAATAATCTAATGTTGGAGTTAATTTCTTGGACTATGTCATTTATGTATATTAAAAACAATAAAGGTCCTAAAATAGATCCCTGTGGAATACCTGCATTGATAGTGCACCAATTAGACGCAGAGTTACTATATACTACACATTGTTTTCTAGAGGACAGATACGACTTAAGCCATTCGAGCATAGAACCAGAGATTCCGATGTTTGAGTTTGTAAAGAAGGCCTCGATGCCAGACTCTGTCAAACGCCTTTGATATGTCGCAAAAAACAGCACGAACCTCTTTTCCTTCATCCATTGCTTTGCAAATATCGTTATAGATGTAAGTAAGTTGATTTACAGTTGAATCACCTTTGATAAAACCCGATTGGTATGATGTTAGTTTATTGTTTGAGGCCACAAAATTGTACAAATATTTATGAACACATCGTTCCATTAGCTTACCAATGCAGCTAAGCAGGAAATCGGTCTGTAGTTCTGTGGACTTGAAGGATCTGCCTTTTTAAAAATCGGTATTACATTCGCCTGTTTCCATGGAGAGGGGAGGTATGAATTACTTAATAATGTATTGAAATATGTAGAAAGTGGTACTGAAAGTTCACGAGAGCCCTCACGAAGTAATCTGGGACTTATTAAATCAGGACCACTGGCTTTTGATGGATTGACTAATGATATAGCATTGATTATATCTGTACGAGAGATTGTGATTGTTGTCATATTGGGTAGATTCGGTTGTGTGGGAGGTGGCAGTGGAGTAGAACTGTCATCAATGGTGGACTGTTTTGAGAAGAAGGAATTAAGTAATTCCGTTTTTTCTTTGTCTGTTTGTGCTTCTATTCCGCCATCAAGCAATGTAGGAATTGTCGTGGAGGTTTGTTTAGCCTTCAATTGTTTTGCAAGTTTAAACCATGTTTTTACTGAAGTTTCGGAATCATTAACCTTCTCTATTAGTTTATTTTCATAATCCGATTTACATTTTCTTATGAGTTTCGTAACCTCGTTTCTTATTTTTCGGAACTTAGACCAGGCTAGTTCTGTTTTCACATTTTTAGCTCGTTTATGGATTTTATTTCTTTTCCTTATTAATTTTCTTATACTATTATTAAACCATGGGATATCATTCGGTCGTTTATAGTGACTATTTTGTTGGGTATTGTTTCAGTAGCTATCTCTATTATTGTAGTTGCGATTGTTTCGGCTGTGATATCTAAATTTCCTGAATTAAGAATTTCGTTCCAATCGACAGAGTTTAATTTTGTTCTGTAATTGTCATAATTTCCTCGATCATAGAGCCAGACTTTCCTTTTATATGTTGTGACTTTCGCCGTCTTTATCTTTAATACTGCAACTATAGGACAGTGGTATCTTATAAGATCAGGGATGAAGGGATCGGCAACAAAGCTGGTAAGTATATATCTGGCGTCTTTAGTAATTATTAGGTCTATGAGAGAGCTTGAATTTTCAGTAAAGTTTGTTGACGTAGTGATAAGCTGTTCGCCATTATATGATGTAATAAGCCTACTAATTCTATTTGAGTCAGAATTTTGTACATTTATATTAAAATCCCCTGCAATAATTACATTTTCGCATATTTGGTTGAAGGCGCGATCAATACTTTCTTCAAGCAATGCCCACTGATTATTATTTGAATCCGGTGGCCTATATATACCTCCTATTAATAATTTTCTTTTGTTTACTAATAGTTCTAACCATAGCGATTCAATGCCAGGGACAGATAGATCTGCCCGTGGTGTTGCATGCATGCCCTCCCTTACATAGATTGCTACCCCACCCCACCACCTAACCTACCTCTTCTGTCACAGCGAAATGGATCGGTAAAGTTAGGTATATGCAATACGTCATTGGATATTGTTGGTGAAAGCTAAGTTTCAGTAAAAATGAGTATGTCATAAGGTTGAGCTTCTATCTGCAGTATGTCTATTTTGGGTTTTTAGACTATTTTGGGTTTTAGACTCTGTATATTTAGGTGCATAATGCTCAGACCACTGTTGATAATATCCATGTAGGAATCTGTAGATTCGGAGCACGTTGATTCAGATTCAGAAACCGGACCTGGATTTGTATGAATGTCGCCAGATAGTAATATAAGTGTTGCTTTTAAGCCTGGATTTATAATTTGATATTTATCAGTTGATATCAGACAATTAAGGATATACCATTGGACGGCGGCTGCCTCATGGCGGACGGAAGCTTCGCTATGCATCTCACTAAGGTACAGCATCATTCAGTATTACGTAAAGTGAAGCTTCCGTTCGCCATCGCGGATCAATGCGATAAACGCAGCGAGCGAGATGTGGTGCTATCCAATAAGGCATAAGGGGTTGGTTGGAACTTAAATATGTACATGTATGCTCATTTTCATAGGGTATAGATAACACACAGGGGAAAAACATGTAAAAGTACATACACGTTTCGGGGATTCATATCGAAAGGATAGAGCGGACAATGCAACAGTTTAGAAGATTCAAAACCTACGAATAAACAAACAAGACACTGAAACGGAAGACACGAAAACAAACAAAACACTAAAACACGAAAAGAGTCATTGTGTGACGGTGTCACATTACAATACAGTTCGAGAGCCTACCGTACATGCCATTATACATATGCCCTTGTCATATGTGTATTATCTTAGAGTTTAATGATAGATACGTAAGGTACACGTATTTTGCATGGTCCGGATAAGCCTTGTCTATGCCAGTCATCGATGGCAAGCCATTACTTATATGATGCAACTGTGCCTGTGTGATCAGGGATCTGATCAATCAAAATCAGGTAAGGCGCTACGCACGGTCGACTGCCGACTAGTACATGTATACTTGTGACTGGTCACTGAGACGGCACCTATGACAGAACAGCGATACTTATATATTCGATATAATATTTAAATGTATGTTTTAGATAGTCATTATTTTATATTTACTGAATATTAGGTAGCGTATACCCTGATCAGATTTTGATATTGCACAAACTGGTAATGCGTTGTAATAAACAAGTAAGGTCTCCTTTCTAATCTGACATGTATACAGTCAAAACTTGCCCGTGCAACAGCCCTCGCTTTCTATTTATAGCTATGATATTTATGAAACAAGTTCACCGATTTCAAAGGAAACAAGGCTATTTCGAGTTTCTTATGAAATCAGTCAAAAAGTTTAATAAATAACATATTAAATCAACACAAATGTTAGATTTTATTTATTGCATAAGCACATCATCATAATCTGAAGTTGTATTGATAACTACCATGTTTTCTGTGGCGGGTGCATACTTATTACACTAGTGTATTATGAGTTTTATTACATTGTGTTATTAAACTGTGAAAACCATTTAAATGTAATAACTATTGTTTAAAGTAACTTCTTTGTCGTACAACAGGCGTGCCTCTTCCATGAAAGATGCGAACACAGCGGGCAGTAAAGTTCAGACCCCCGTTACACTGCCGAAGCACTGGAACATCACGACGGGTGAAGATGCCCATGAACACTTCAAACAAGTCAAGGTAGGACTGAACGTTGTACAGCTAGACTAGTACAATGGTTCAGGGGCCCGTTTCACTAAACTTTGTACTAAAATGTTCGTAAGTGCAAATTTAGGATCGTCTGTACATTTCAATTGATGGATTTTCATTTATTGAGCATAGGCTGCATATGCACCCTATGCTCAATAAATGTAAATCCAATAATTGTTTACAAGAAAACATTGTTAATGTGAAATTTACAGACTATCATAATTTTGCACTTACGAACATTTTAGTCGTACAAAGTTTAGTGAAACGGGCCCCTGATCTTTTCCTTTATTGACAATGTACATTCTTTGACATAAAACATCAACTATTATAGTATATTGTTGCTCCTACCACTCTGATATCTCTACCACTTCTTCCCGCCAAGATTCGCCCCGTCCGTCCGTCGGTCCGAGCTTACAAATGGATACATATGTGGCTAGGAGAAAAATAGGTTATGTAATATTCTATTCCGTGATTTTATGTGGCTAAAAATGGGTTTTTGTGGCTACATAACAATAGGGATGAACAAAGGAAAAGGTTATTGTTAGCCACATAAGTATCCATTTATAGGAACGTCCGTCCGTCGTTCGTCCGTCCGTCCGTCCGTCCGTTGTCCGTCCGAGCAACCAAGGGTGTAGAAGGGGCCATGGGGCGGAGCCTAACACAAAATAATCCTTTGATTTATTCCGTGTGGCCCCTTATTCTATTCATTACAAGGGGCCATCTCTTTGATCTAGCAAAATGGAAATGGCCCCGTTTTCACTAATGGTGGGTCGTCCGTCCGCACAGACGAGAGGGTATATGTTGGGTACAAAAGTACCCAACAAATGCTCTTCTGTGTGTTGGGAAAGCTTTTTAGGGATCTTCTTCGGTAGGGTTAGGGTTAGTGTTGGGTACTTGTTATACAGTAAAAACCCCAACAAGTATCCATTTTTTGGCCACATTTGTATCTGACCGTCCGTTTATTTTATGGAAGTTTGTGTAAGAGTTTCTCAAATCACCTATAGGGGCCCTAAGTGTGTCGACAGACCGTATTTTCTAGTTACGGTAAACTCAATTCAAACATATTCATATAATTGTAAACAAATAATTATTATATAATGTACAATATTTTTAGTTGACAAATACAGCTTGTATATGTAGATATATGCTAATTGTCTATGTTTAAACGTGACTATGTATGGAAATATAAAACTAAAACTTGAAAAGTACTACTATCTGTTTCGCGAAAGCTGCCCAAATTTTATGTATATAAACAATGCAAAAACAATATTTTTTTTCGGTAATGTTAAATTTTACATAATTTTAAGAATCAGCCTTCTTTTTATTTTGTTAAATTTAGTCCAATGTTGATTTTAGAAAAAAACATTTAACAGGGGGAATTTTTTCTAATTTCAGAAATAGTGGATCAATTTAAAAATATAACTTTTCTTAGTTAATCATTTCCAATCTATCTAGCCAGGTTTTGGAGTCAATTTCCAATTTTTTTGTTTTTTAACTCTTCCACAGCTCCTCTACCTCATTTCCCCCCACGTTAAATTGCCACAGACAAATAAAATCAATATTAAGAAGAACAAAAGAAGGCTCTTTCTTAAATGTTGATAAAATTTAATATCATCGAAAAAATATATTATTTTTGCATTGATCATATGGCCGAAAAAATTTGTGAAACAGACAGTAAATGGGAAAGTGGAATAATGATTTCTTTGACCCTGGAATGGAATGGACTGAGATAAGTTAATTCTCCTACAAATCCAATCATCACAACATGATTTGTAGTATAGTCCATTTATAAAACTTTTTTTTTTCTTTCTAAAATGTGTATGAAAATTACTTGCAAAAAGTGCAGATTCTGATGAGACGGCTCATCTGGATCTACACTGTTTGCAGATACTGCTAAAGAGGTCTGTAGTGTTGATGCGGTTAACCCTTACAGCGCTGAATTAAATGTTTTCGTCTTTTATTAATTTTCCATTTTTTTTATCAAATATATGCTTTGACAGCACTTTAGAATCATTTGAATTCATTTCCAATTGAAATGATTCTAAAATGGTGCCAAACCATGTTTTTATTTAGAGAAAATACAAAATAAGAAACAACAGCAGACGACAATTTTCGTTTCCCGCCTTCTAAGGGTTAATGGTGCTTAACGGCCTGTCACAACAAACTCTGTGTTTATTTCATATGTTTCCATTACTAGTGTGTTTATACATGCACCAACAAAATGCAGAACTCCTGTTCTCACTGTATTTTTAGTAATGTATTTAAATCTTCAGATAAAGAAAGACTTCCCTTCGACTACAAAAGAATACAAGACCATTGAAGCATTGTTTTACGAGACTATGCCGAGCACTGCTTCGATAACGTCCATATTTCGCGTTGAAAATGGAGAACTCTGGCTCAATTATGTGAGGTTGGTATTCCCATTTCTGTAAAATGGAGAACTCTGGCTCAATTATGTGAGGTTTGTATTCCCATTTCTGGAAAATGGCGAACTTTGGCTGATTATATGATGTTTGTATTCCAATTTCTGGAAAATGACGGACTTTGGCTCAGTTTATGTGTGGTTTTTATTTGCATTTCTTTGACTCATTATTGTCACGCCTACTTTAGCAGAAAGCGCGACTAGTCGTCGTCGTCCAAAAAGTCAAAAAAATTATACAAGCTTCGTCATCATGGTATATCATTAATATTACTTGACGGATTGCTTCAATATCACCGTTTTTAATTCAAGGGTCAAAAGACTAAATTTAAGTGTAAGATACAAATTCAGTATGCTTTATATAGAAAATCTGACCCCTGTGCTGCAAATTCCAGGAGTCGAAATCTAATTTTAAGGGTCAAAATCTAATTTCAAGGGTTAAATTGGCCCAAAGGGTCTCCACTGAAAACCTGTTAACCCTTTCAACCTGAATAGTGGTTTTGGCAAATAGTGTAGATCCAGAAGAGCCGGCTCGTGACGAGCTGTCTCATCAGGATCTGCACATTTTGTAAGTAATTTTCATATTTTTGTGAACAAACACCCCCTTTTCATAACTGGACTAGTCTGAAAATCCTTTTTGTCTCGCCCGCGAAGCGGAAAGCGAGACATAGGTTTTGCTTTTCCGGAGTCGGCGTCGTCGTCGGCGTAGTCGTCATCATTCAATGTTAAGTTTTCGTGTTACGGTCATTACTTCAACACCTTATCAGCTATAGTCATCAAACTTTATACATACCTTTACTATGATATGTAGATGAATATAGGACTATTAAAAAAATTCCGGGCTCCAGGGTCAAGGTCAAACTATTTCTTTCTATGCTACAAACTGAACATTCATTAATGCATGAAGACCCGTTTTCTCGTGCGCTCTGTACACCTTACCTGTAGAGAGAACAATAGCCTTCTCCAGTTGAACACTTCTGCATGTGCAAGCATGTGCAAATTTCCAGCTTGACCACTAAATGTCCAGCTAAATTATTACAGGTAATTTATACAGGTAAATTATTATACCTGGGTATTACATTTCCGTAAACTGTGTTGACAATATTGTGGCAATATGTGGACCTGTGCAGATATGATATGTAGATAAATATAGGACTATTATAAAACTTCTGGGCTCCAGTAGCCAGCATTATTTTTATGTCCCACCACGATAGTGGAGGGGGCATTTAGTGTTACCCTTGTCTGTCCGTCCGTCCGTCACGAAACTTTAACGCTCGGGTAAATGTCTCATAATTTCTTCATCCTTCAACCGATCTGCTTCATATTTCATATACACATTGCTCTAATGGTCCTCTACCGCATTGTGCCAAATCCACGTACGGTACGTCCTGCCCCCGCCAAGCCCAGGGTCAAGGTCACATACTTGGTGCTTCAAAAACTTTAACGCTCGGGTAAATATCTTATAATTTCTGTTCCCTTTCACGGATCAGCTTCATACTTCATATACGCATTGCTCTAATGGTCCTCTACTGTCCTGTGCCAAATCCACGTTCGTCCTGCCCCCGCCAAGCCCAGGGTCAAGGTCACATACTTAGTGCTTCAAAAACTTTAACGCTCCGGTAAATATCTTATAATTTCTGTTTTCTTTCACGGATCAGCTTCATACTTCATATACGCATTGCTCTAATGGTCCTTTTACCGCCTTGTGGCCAAATCTACGTTTGTCCTGCCTCCGCAAGCCCCAGGGTCAAGGTCACATACTTGGTGCTTCAAAACTTTAACGCTCGGGTAAATATCTTATAATTTCTGTTTCCTTCCACGGATCAGCTTCATACTTCATATACGCATTGCTCTAATGGTCCTTTACCGCCTTGTGCCAAATCTACGTTTGTCCTGCCTCCGCCAAGCCCAGGGTCAAGGTCACATACTTGGTGCTTCAAAAACTTTAACGCTCGGGTAAATATCTTCTAATTTCTGTTTCCTTCCACGGATCAGCTTCATAATTCATATACGCATTGCTCTAATGGTCCTCTACTGTCCTGTGCCAAATCCACGTTCGTCCTACCCCCGCCAAGCCCAGGGTCAAGGTCACATACTTAGTGCTTCAAAAACTTTAACACCTCAGGTAAATTTCTGTTTTCTTTCACGGATCAGCTTCATACTTCATATACGCATTGCTCTAATGGTCCTCTACTGCCCTGTGCCAAATCCACATTCGTTCTGATCCCGCCAAGCCCAGTGTCAAGGTCACATACTTGGTGCTTCAAAAACTTTAATGCTCGGGTAAAAAAATAATTTTATTTGCAATTTGTCCACATATATTATCAAAGCGATATGTGGGGCGGGGCATCCGTGTTCTATGAACACATTTTCTAGTTTTGTTAATTTTGAAACTTTTTTTTTTTAATTTTTTTTCCATTTTTAGCCATTTTTATTTTGGAAAAAAATAATTTTAAACTCTTTTTTTTTAAACTTTTTTTCCATTTTTAGCCAGGTTTTTTTTTGAAAAAAAATCCACGCTATTGGATTGGCGAAAGCCAGGCGGGCGGGCGGCGTCCACAATCAATGTTAAGTTTTCGTGTTTCAGTCCATTTCTTTGTTACTGTAACACATAGGACCAACAAACTTTCACAGCTTCATAACCAAGGGGTGCCCATCACATATCACTATCCAACATGTTACCTTTTTGAACTTGACCCATTTTTTCGCGTTTTCAATGTTAAGTTTTCGTGTTTAAGTCCATTTCTTTGGTACTGTACCACCTAGGACCACCAAACTTTCACAGCTTCATAACCAAGGGGTGCCCACCACATACAACTATCCAACATGTGACCATTTTTTTTATTTTACCTTCACCTATTATTTCTACGTAATTGACTTAGCCATTTTCAACGTTAACTTTTTAACGTACGTCTGGTTAAAGTTTTTCGTTATACTATATCTCTGCAACTGCTTCGCTCATTACCTTGAAACTTTACATGGGTGTTTATCATCATCCATATTTTCATTCTACCCCCCAACCGTGCGGCCCCTGTGCCCAATGTCAAGGTCAAATTACTTTGATTTTTTAGCCAGGTTTTTTTTAAAAAAAAATCCAGGCTATTGGATTGGCGAAAGCCGGGCGGCGGGCGGGCGGGCGGGCGGCGGGCGGGCGGCGTCCACAATCAATGTTAAGTTTTCGTGTTTGAATCCATTTCTTTGTTACTGTACCACCTAGGACCACCAAACTTTCACAGCTTCATAATCAAGGGGTGCCCACCACATATCACTATCCAACATGTTACTTTTTTTTTATCTTCACCCATTTTTTCCGCGTAGTCGACTTAGCCATTTTCAATGTTAAGTTTTCGCGTTTACAATGTTAATTTTTCGTGTTTAAGTCCATTTATTTGGTACTGTACCACCTAGGACCACCAAACTTTCACAGCTTCATAATCAAGGGGTGCCCACCACATATCACTATCCAACATGTTACTTTTTTTTTAACTTGACCCATTTTTTCCGCGCAATCGACTTAGCCATTTTCAATGTTAAGTTTTCGCGTTTACAATGTTAAGTTTTCGTGTTTAAGTCCATTTCTTTGGTACTGTACCACCTAGGACCACCAATCTTTCACAGCTTCATAACCAAGGAGTGCCTGCCCACCACATATCACTATCCAACATGTTACTTTTTTTTTAACTTGACCCATTTTTTCCACGCAGTCGACTTAGCCATTTTCAATGTTAAGTTTTCGCGTTTACAATGTTAAGTTTTCGTGTTTAAGTCCATTTCTTTGGTACTGTACCACCTAGGACTACCAAACTTTCACAGCTTCATAACCAAGGGGTGCCTACCACATACAACTATCCAACATGTGACCATTTTTTTACCTTCACCTATTATTTCTACGTAGTTGACTTCGCCATTTTCAACGTTAACTTTTTAACGTACGTCTGGTTAAAGTTGTTTGGTTAAATTTTTAAACCTTTTTCGTTATACTATATCTCTGCAACTGCTTCGCCCATTACCTTGAAACTTCACATGGGTGTTTATCATCATCCATATTTTCATTCTAACCCCCAACCGTGCGGCCCCTGTGCACAATGTCAAGGTCAAATTACTTTTAATTTTTTGTTAAAGTTTTTTAGTGTACTATATCTCTGCAACTGCTTCACCCATTACCTTGATACTTCACATGGGTGTTTATCATCATTGTCGCACCCGCTTGCGGAAAGCGCATTTTATGCATTTTGGCATACGTCCGTCCTTCCGTCCTTCCGTCCGTGTCCGGTTAAATTTTTTTCGTTAAAGTTTTTCCATCTACTATATCTATTTTTTTAGTGTCCATGCCTCGCCCCAAGGCACGACATGCATGACACGGCCATCTAGTCTACAAAAAGTGGGTATAATTATGTTATCCAAGTGTCTATGCTTGGAAAAAACCTGGCCTTCGTGGCTTTACCTCGTTTCTTGTTGTGTACTATATCTCTGCAACTGCTTCACCCATTACCTTGATACTTCACATGGGTGTTTATCATCATTGTCGCGCCCGCTTGCGGAAAGCGCGATATGGTCGGCATTTTGGCATACGTCCGTCCGTCCGTGTGTCCGTTTAAAGTTTTTCCATCTACTATATCTCTTTTTAGCTCACCTGAGCGAAGCTCATGTGAGCTATTGTTACCGCAATGTGTCCGTCGTCGTCCGTCGTCGTCCGTGAACATTTTAACATTTTCAAACGTCTTCTCCTCAGTAACCATTGGGCCTATAGTCACCAAACTTCATGATCATGGTCCTTAGGTAGGGGGATTACAAAATTGTTAAAATGACGTCATTGTGTAATCCAAGATGGCCGCCGTCTAAAAATAGCACAAATTCTTCAAAAATCTTCTTCTCAAGAACCGCCAACCGGATTTCGACAAAACTTGGTAGGAATGATCGATGTACAATGCTCTTTCAAAGTGGGGTCAAATTGGGGTCAAATTTTATTTTTTACCGAATATGGTCATGTCATATATCGAATTGAAGGTATCAAAGAGGCGATCACTCTGGTGCATTTTTTGTCGAAATCTGATGGTTATGTCATCCAAGATGGCCGCCGAAAGGTCAAAAGGTCGTTCTTTTATTAGAGATTTCAAAATTCTTCTTCACATGAATCGCTTGGCCCATGGTAGCCAAACTTAAAAGTTATGGTCCATGGGTGAAGCCTTTTCAGATTTGTTAAAATGGAGGTCATCGCTAATCCAAGATGGCCGCCGTCTAAAAATAGCATAAATTCTTAAAAAATCTTCTTTTAATGAACCGCTAGCCGGATTTCGACGAAACTTAGTAGGAATGATCAATGTACAATGCTCTTTCAAATTTGTTAAAATGGTGACCCCGGGGTCAAAAATGGGCGTGGCATGTGGGTCAAATTTTATTTTTGACCGAATATGGTCAAGTCATATATCGAATTGAAGGTATCAAAGAGGCGATCACTCTGGTGCATTTTTTGTCTCAATCTGATGGTTATGTCATCCAAGATGGCGGCCGAAATGTCAAAATGTCGTTCTTTTATTAGAGATTTCAAAATTCTTCTTCACATGAACCGCTTGGCCCATGGTAGCCAAACTTAAAAGTTATGGTCCATGGGTGAAGCCTTTTCAAATTTATTAAAATGGAGGTCATCGCTAATCCAAGATGGCCGCCGTCTAAAAATAGCATAAATTCTTAAAAAATCTTCTCATGAACCGCCAGCCGGATTTCGACGACACTTGGTAGGAATGATCAATGTACAATACTCTTTCAAAGTTGTTAAAATAGTGACCCCGGGGTCAAAAATGTGCGTGGCCCGTGGGGTCAAATTGGGGTCAAATTTTATTTGTGACCGAATATGGTCATGTTATATATCAAATCGAAGGTATCAATGAGGCGATCACTCTGGTGAATTTTTTGTCGAAATCTGATGGTTATGTCATCCAAGATGGCCGCCGAAAGGTCAAAAGGTCGTTCTTTTATTAGAGATTTAAAAATTCTACTTCACAGTTATGGTCCATGGGTGAAGCCTTTTCAGATTAGTTATAATGGAGGTCATCGCTAATCCAAGATGGCCGCCGTCTAAAAATAGCGCAAATTCTTAAAAAATATTTTTCTCATGAACCACTAGCCGGATTTCGACGAAACTTGGTAGGAATGATCGATGTACAATGCTCTTTTTAAGTTGTGAAAATGGTGACCCCGGGGTCAAAAATGGGCGTGGCCCGTGGTGTCAAATTTTATTCTTGACCGAATATGCTCATGTCATTTATCAAATTGAAGGTATCGATCAATATTTGTCGGAATCGGATGATTATGTCATCCATGATGGCCGCCAATAGGTCCATTTATTTGAGATTTTGAACGTCTTTTTCTCAGGAACCACATGGCCGATGCTGGCCAAACTTCATAGGAAGTTCCGATCCTTGGGTGATGCATTTTCAGATTTGGTAAAATGAGAATCATCGCTTAATCCAAGATGACCGCCGTCTAAAAATAGAACAATTTTTTTAAAACACATGAACTCAATGTCACATTCTCCTCTGGTGTTCATGGAGTCAGGTGAGCGAATTAGGGCCATCATGGCCCTCTTGTTTTAGTTTCCATGCCTCGCCCCAAGGCGCGACATGCAGGCCACGGCCATCTAGTCTACAAAGAGTGGCCTCGTTTTTTTTGTTTTTTTTTCAAATTCTTTTTCCATTTTTGTCTAGTAGCATAAGGTCGTAAGTCCTACATACCGACTACTATCATATACTAAAACAATTATTGACTAGTGAGCCATAGAATATAATCTGATATTCTATGGCTCACTAGTCAATAATTGTATAATATGTTCGGGCCAGTGAAAATTGCTTTCTGGCCCAGGCTCGAGGTCAAGGCGGCGGGACAAGGCGAGACATTTGATTCCGCGGAATTCTTGTGTAACAATTGGATTGGTTGCAAAATTAACTTATGAAAATCCATTCCAGTTGCATGGGGGTGGAAGGGTTAATGTTGCTGTCACTGGGTGAAATGTACCGGGTATGCCATTCATGTTACAGAGCTCCAGATAAGATTTACCCTTTAAAATATTTTTCAATGCTGAAATTAGATTGTCAAAGTGTGTTTCACCACCAACTGGAATTTTAGTATTGAAATCTATAACTATAAATTATTCCAACTGTTCAAAAACTTGTTAACCGAACAGACATTCACAAATATGTCAATCTGTACTCGATACGTGTACAAACTAGCTGGCCGCGGCCCGCATGTCGCAGTATACCGAAAAACTTTAACAAAAAAAAAAACTGTAACCAAAAACTTTAACCCGGACGCACGTATGGACGTATGTAGTCCAGGGGTTGAAATTTCACTCGCCCAGCTCGCCATGGCGAGTGCTTTTTGTGGCGGTCGAGTACTTTCTCCAATCACTCGCCCAGTTTGGCGAGTGAAAGATTTGATCAGGATTTTTTTTTCTCTGAAGAAATTGCCAATTAATTCCATCGATAACGGCCAACAAATGGTATTAATTCAGCGACCATTTGTTGTTTACAGTTTACGTCAATTTGCGGAAAGTACGATTCAAGCAGTGTCTATGTACACGGTTACTGGTAGAATCGCTAGCGATTTTGAACACGGTCCATATCGGGCAAGTTTAATTCACAGATTATTTGTGGCTGTACGCGGCCGGGCTAACAAATAATATGACTGCGAGTATAGACTAGTGTATACGCGGCCACATATATCATCTCGTATACAGTTGGGTTAACGCGCATTTCAGACGCTGAACATAACGGCTTGGGACGAAACGGTCGGCGCCGGGTCCGAAACCATTGAATTTAGTAATTAAGGCAGCGCGCAGCTCATGCAAACATAGCCACTATAAATTAAACAAAATCTATGTCACTCAACCCTTATAGAAAATAAGAAGCGTGCAAGCCTCTGAGCAAATTCGCTGCTAAAAAACGTTGTTGAAGAAAAAACTTGACGAAGTTTATCTCCCGATAAATAATATGTATTTGTTTATGTTCATTTAATACTTTAAATATAAATAACAATAATACGTTTTGGTAATGATCATATATATGTAAAAGCTTTTTTTTTTTAAATAAGATGCAACATTACAAATACTGGAAATAGCATTTTATTTTTTTAAAAAATGGGCAATAACTTTTTGACCTGGGCAAGTACTTTTTTTTGTACTTGCCCAGCTGGGCGAGTGGAAAAAAGGTATTTTTTCAACCCCTGTGTACGCCAATGTGCCAACTATATCCTGCTGTCCGCAAGTGAGCGCGACAAAAACTGTGGTGTAGGACAACATATTTTCAACTGCAATTTTCTCATTCTGAAATTTCAATGCTGATTTGTACTCCCTCAGATCTATTTCAATGCTGATGTCCTGATTTTCAATGCAAATTTACCCCAAAATATGCTTATCAGGAGCTCTGGGGCCCGTTTCACTAAATTTTGTACAACTAAATTGGGCGTAAGTGCAAAATTATGATAGTCTGTAAATATTACATTGACAATGTTTTCTTGTAAACAATTATTGGATTTACATTTATTGATCATAGGCTGCATATGCAGCCTACATGTACTGGTATGTTCAATAAATTTAAATCGATCAATTGAAATCACCAGACGATCCCAAATTTGGACTTACAAACGTTTTAGTCGTACAAAGTTTAGTGAAACACCCCGCTGATGTTACAGTTGCAGTAGTACGGTCATAGTAGGATAATCAAAAATGTGTACTGCCTTGCGGTACAAGCCGGCTTCTATAGCGACGTGGTAGAATGTTCGTCTCTCACGCAGGCGGCCTGGGTTCGACCCCAGCCGCCGACAAGATAGTTTTCACTGTATAACACATTCCCCTCCTACTACACAGTAAAAAGGAGAAAATGAAAAAGAGAAATGGGGACTTGGATGTTATTGAAAGACGGCTATTTCACGGCACGTCAACCCAGTACGTGAACGCAATTTGTCAACAGGGATTTGACTTCCGGCTCAGTGGTCAAACCAGTGGTACCCATTACGGCAAGGGAAGCTACTTCGCTTTGACGGCAAA
Organism: Conchocele bisecta; assembly: GCA_029237695.1. NCBI lineage: Eukaryota > Metazoa > Mollusca > Bivalvia > Lucinida > Thyasiridae > Conchocele > Conchocele bisecta. The sequence goes on along the minus strand of CM055279.1, from coordinate 20,213,885 downwards.
ATATTCCAACAGATTCACAGAAGCCGACACTCGAGTGATGTTTGTTGTCAGGGTACTTGTCGGTGAATTTGTGAAGGGAAAGTCGTCGTATGTTCGCCCTCCAGCGAAGGATAATTCCGACCCATGCAGCGCGCTGTACGATTCATGCGTTAATGATGTTGAACACCCGTCGATATTTGTTGTGTTTGAATTCAATCAGTGTTACCCGGAATATTTGATACAATACGACATGAACGTTTGAGTCTGCTCATTCGTGTTATTATAACGGTGTATTGTTGGGAAAATAATCTTAACAATCATATGCGATTTCTCTGGCAATTCCTTCGGGAACAACCTTATACAAACACAAGACTCGCTTATATTTAATCAAGCAAAATACATCATTGTATAGTATTTTAGACAAGCATGCGACGCTACATTTGAGAAACACGCATTTCTTACTAACACATACAAATCCAATAAGGGCAATTCCAGAATTAATCGTGGGGGGGGGGGGAGGGCGGCACTTTTTTTCAAACCCCACCACCCATCAATAACAATTTTCGTTGACCCCCAGCAACCATCAATTTAAAATATTACCGAACCCATCAATAAGAATTACTGACCCACCTTATAAACAAAGGAAAGTAATGCCCATAACGAGCGACCAGACGTACTTGGAATAACAGCGCGGTAAACTGAAATGGCCTACGTGACAATTGACATTTACGTTCAAACAAAAAGTTTTTCACGGTGTGTAATCGATCGTATTTCCTCGCCACCATATGAAACCCGACTCGAGAAAGACAAATTAAGTTGTTGATTTCTGAATTTGTCATTTGTTTGCACGGTCTAAGAAATCAAACAAATGTGAAAACAATTTTGTGTTTACAAAATATTAGACTCGTCTAAGGAGACGATTCTTATGTGTTGCCAAAACATGTTTTATTAAGTCATCGGACAAATGTGAAAAGAAAACCTGAATATATTGGTATTTCTTTACAAAAACATATTTTGACAAAATATGAGAATCATCTTACTTAGGAGACGATTCTCATGTGCTGCCAAATTATTTTATCAAGAAATCAAACAAATGTGAAACTGCACAAGCTAATGTGTCAATTCGATGACGTGAGCGACTACATAGCGTGGTTTTGGTATGTTCGTTTCCGCCGAGTTCTAAAGGTCAGTCACACTTTGCACATGAAAATGGATTACCACTGATGCTGATGATTGTAAACACCATCAGGTGTGCAGCTAGACCGAAAATGATATGTCGCAAATGTGCTAGTTGGTGATGGGTGGGTACGGCGGTATATTTTTGTTATGTTACAATCTCGCGTATTTGCGATCTCAATCTCGCCTTCCGCATTTGGAAATCGCTTGGCGAGCACGACTGAACGCGCGCAAGCGGCGGGTTACCATCAATCAATATTCTTAACATTGTATAAGGTTGTCCCGCCGACCGCCAGAGAAAAATAGTTTATTTCTAATCCCATGCATGTTTAGACAGCATTTGGCTTTGCGTTCTACATGTACATACGCACATATTTATAAAAGCATGCTAGTTCGAATTGCGTTCTACGTATGCAATGTATGCGGAAAACTCAATTTCACCCGAAATTTAGTACAATAAATAGCATTAATAGGAACCTGCCAATCTCTGTATTCTATGTCTCTGACCAGACGTATGGTAATTACCGATACCACCATTATTTTCTTTCAGTTTTACACTGCGAACCCACAATTTCCCACGCATATTTTTTCGCTCGAGTGGACAAAAACTCGCGGGATGTGACGTATGGTAATTACCGATACCACCATTTAATGTTTTGCAATTTTACACTGTGAACCCACAATTAAATAATTGCCGTGTTTCACTCGATCCCATAACTAAATAACTGCCGGTTTTCACTGGAGCCCATAATTAAATAATTACTGTTATTCACTGGCCCCCACCATGCATCAATTAGAATTTCCTGTGGACCCAGCCACCCATACATTTTAATTTCATGCAGACCCCACCACCCATCAATAAATAATTCGGGTGCCGCCGACCCACCCCCCCCCCCCCCCCCCCCCCTCCCCCCCACGTTTAATTTTGGAATCACCCTAACCTGTCCTAAATATCTACATAATTAAAATTAATTCCTACTATTATTACCATTGTGACAAAAATACGTGTCGCTCTAGTGTCGGTCAACACTTGAATGACAAGATTCCACCAGTGGTCACACCTAGTGACCGCGCTTGGCGAGCACGACTGAACGCGCGCAAGCGGCGGGTTACCATCAATCAATATTCTTAACATTGTATAAGGTTGTCCCGCCGACCGCCAGAGAAAAATAGTTTATTTCTAATTCACTACGTTCAAACGACATAAATTTTATATTACTTGCTATAGATTTTGCGCCAAATTTATAGTAGTACGGCCATCAGGCCATAGTAGGATAATCCAACATTTGTACTGCCTTGCGGTACAAGCCAGCTTTTATAGCGACGTGGTAGAGTGTTCGTCTCTCACACACGTCCGTCTGCGTTAAAGTTTCTCTGCAGTTCACATTGACTTGAAACTTCAAATGCTTTTTAGTCATCATCCATATATTCATTTTGTGTCCCATTCATGAAGCCCCTGTGCCCCAAGGTCAAGGTTAAATGACTTTGAAATTTGTGTTAATGTTTTACATACCTTATATCTCCACAACACTTTCTCAGATTTGTTTCAAACTTAAAATGATTCTTTATTATCATCCATATTTTCATTCTATAGCCCACCCATATACTGCGAGACCATCAAATGCCTCGGCGGGCTCGACATGCGGGCCGCGGCCATCTGGTCTATAAATTTGATCAAGTTGGGCTTTACTTTATGTGTCTTATGAGATATCTCCATCATTGTTTAAAATAATTAAGAACATCATGTGTGTTAATTTACATATTTATGCATGTTTACCCGTATGCGGTCACAATATTTTAAGTTTGTTTATATAACTATGTATGTGTTTGTACCCATAAATGATCATGATATTTTAAGTTAGTTTACATACTAGTAACTATGTATGTGTGGATATCTCTATGTGATCATGATATTTTAAGTTTGTTTAAATACTAGTAACTATGTATGTGTGGATATCTCTATGTGATCATGATATTTTAAGTTTGTTTATTCAACTATGTGTGTATGTGTGTGTACCAGTATGATATGTGGTCATGATATTTTAAGTTAGTTTGCACAACTATGTATGTATTTATGTGTTTATACCCGTATGTGATCATGATATTTTAAGTTAGTTTACATACTAGTAACTATGTATGTGTTGATATCTCTATGTGATCATGATATTTTAAGTTTGTTTATATAACTATGTATGTGTGTGTACCCGTGTGTCATTACGCAAACATTGTATTAGCGAGCACACCCCCAGTGACCTACGTAAATAGGGGGTTTGCTGGGGTGCCCGTGCAATACGTAATGCTGTCAAATAGGCCACGATGCAGTGACTATTTTCAATCAATAAATTATTTTGTAAGCAATTGTAAGCAATTGTAGTACGTATTTTCAATATTTGTATACAACCGTTTTTAAAAAACGGTACATATTATGTTTTACCGCGGGGGCGGGTGGGCGGCGGACAGAAAAAGTGCATAGTTTGTGTACACAACTCCTCCGAAACCGTTCAGTCGATCGATCTGAAACTATACACACGTTTTCTAAACATATTGACGATGTGCACCTTGGTATTTTTATGCCGAAAAAATATCTTTTAACAAAAATATCACCTTTTTAACTTAGCCATTTTTTCTACAATTTTGTATACAATTCTATATAGGGTACAGAGTTTGTGTACGCAACTCCTCTGAAACCGTTCAGTCGATTAATCTGGAACTATACACACGTCTTCTACACATATTGAAGATGTGCACCTTGGTATTTTTATGCCGAAAAAATATTTTTTAACAAACATATTACCTTTTTAACTTAGCCATTTTTACTACATGTTTGTATATATTCTATATAGGGTACAGAGTTTCTGTACACAACTCCTCTGAAACGGTTCAGTCGATCGTGCTGAAACTATACACACGTCTTCTACACATACTGAAGATTAGACTAACATGCCATGTCTCTATATCATGTTTAACTTCTATTTTTCATTATCTGACTTTTATCATTTATTATTTACTTTGCTATATAGACTGGCTTCCATCCCATTGGGTCACATAGCAAAATCTAAACTCGAATATTCGATACGAATACGCGCATAATTTTGACACTTCGGGAACTGTACTATACCGAAATCATCTGACAATACGTTTAAAAATATTAATACTAACACCAAATTTCATTCATAATGTATATGCAACTACTTTCCTTACTAGTTATTTCTCAACATTTCTTTGTAAAACAGCGTGCATAACACGTTCAGATCACCGTCGCAATTTTTTTGCCGAGGTACAATATCGGAAATCTGCAAAGTAACCGACCCATGAAATCGATTGACATATGTGTGGGTTTCCCGCTCAGATGTCAGATAGTCTGGCAGCCAAGTGTATGGCACGTTCCATGCAGGAGCTTAACTTTATTTTGAATACAATAGTTTTTTTCATTGGCGATTTTGAGTGCCCAGATCATTAACATCAAGAATCCGACTGATGACACTATGTCATCTTTGATCATTTTGAGAAATTTGCATAAATCAAAAATGGCTGCCAAACAGTTATAGTGTGACATATAGTTGTTTCCACATGAGGTATTATCATACATTAACAGCATAAAGTGGATTTACTTGACATACCGAGATAAGTGATCAACATTAAATTTCAATTCACTGTTAAATGGTAAAAATCCAACATGTCCGCCAAACATAACATGATATTTTGCATATGACTGCTCGATCCACGTACACTCCATATGAAAACAACATGTATACTAATCTTGGATATATTGACATGATAAACGCTTACAGTCAATTTGATACGTAACTAGACACATTTGTGAAGAGCGAAAGTCCAAGATGGCCGCCATGTATACATAAATTATCCCATGACGATCATCGCAGAGAATAATAATTAAGTATATAATTGCACATGGATGTCATATCGTAGTAAATTGGAAGAAAAGTACTGAAGTTATGTATACTATGAACGTTTTTACTAACTTAGGAATACAATTAGATAACTACCAATAGCAGAAATCATAGATGGCCGCCAAATATAAAAATAATGTTGCCTTATATTGAACAAATTGCATATAATTACTAGGATTATAAGTAAATATATCTATTAGATACTTATATACATGGGAGACGTATATATAAAGATAAATTACCTCGCAGTGGCAATCATATCGTGTAATGATTAAAATAAAAAAAAAACAATCATATTGAAGTGAAGTACACGAAGACATGACAACAAGGATGCCACCTTTGGTATTGTCAAAACAGTCCAGTTGGGTGGTTGAACCTGATTAGCCACCATAGAATTTCTCCCGCAAACCTCTCCATTTACGGGAAAAGGACAGTATTATACAAGGCAATGATGAATCTAAAATGATTAATGCATGTATACTGTACAAAAAAGACATTAATTACACAAAATATATCGGTTTCCGTAATTGAAAGCTAATATTGTAAATGTAACTAAGAAAAGAATGATATAATTATGATGACACAAACAATTTAGACAGTTATATTGTTCAGCATTTTCATATTAGTCTATTAAATTGCGTGAATACTGTATGCCTCATATACATATTATGGTACCTTGAAGTTTGTCACGTTCTATATATGTTTGTGTACCATGTGTATTGCTGTCTGCAGGTACTATAATCTTTGTTATTACTGTGAGTATTTAGTAGTGGCACAACTAGATTGTCTGTCATATAATATCAATTACATTTGTATTAGTTGTGTCCTCCCTGTGGTATTTAATATAATTATAGCATCTCCGTGTTCTTCTCGGAATTATTATATTTGTGATTACGGTTGTTTTCTTTGATCCACATTTATGTATACCGACGGCGTCATGTCTTAGTTTTTACATATCATATATGCATTCACAGGTGCTGAATTCTGTCATATGTTTAAATAAGTAAAAATCATTTAATGGCATATAACTACACAATAATTCGACAAAAATAAAGTATTTGTATTGCTTATCTTTGAAACAATACACAGAGAAAATTGGTGTACATACATTACCTCATCATATAAATATGTTGCTCTCCATCGGCGATAGTGGTCTGAAAACACATCAATTACTTGCAGCTTACAAAGTAATAAGTGATATTAAAGTGGTGTGCATACAGCCACTTTGTGGAAACTGACTACTTTCACAGAAAGAAAACATGTGGCCGATAATATCAGCTAGGTGGTTGTACTAAATAGGTTGAAAGCACATAATGGTAGCCAGAAACTGGAATAAGCTACTGGATGGCTGAACTATGTTATTGTACGTAGTCACCGATTGTGACAGAAATATATAGACGTATCATCCATTTGTACTTGTTCAATTGCTATATCCAGACACTCCAGTTGTTAATGACGTGTTGGCTCTGGGGAATGGATAGAACCAAACACATTTTGTAACATTTCTTCTCAATTTTAATCTAACTTTTCTTTACAAGTATCGTGGCATGAAATGACTCCGTTTTGGAGGTAGCCATATATATAGCACAAGAGTTATCCTACTGTCAGATGAGTTATCTAACTTCGAACATAAGATGTCCAAATTGGCCATTTACGCTAACCTGAGCCAATTGATATGTCTATCGTGAATAACTCAATCTGAACCTGTATGGTCATAAGAAATACTGCACCAAACTGCACATCAATATCATTATTAGGCTATCTGCAGGTCTCATAGTGCAATATCATAACATCCCGCCCCTTGAAATTAAAATTGCGTCCAATTTTACCCAAGCATAAGCCATAATATAAACTTGATATTGCGAACTAGGAGGTATGCAAGAAACTCAAAAATGATATTGTATCAAACTACTACTAGACATGTGTGCATATAGTTATCCATGTACAAAGTACAAAATATAGAGTCATCACCATGATTTATTGATTACTGAAATATATGAAACAGTAAAGCCAATATACCTCAACTCATGCAGGATGTCAATGACAATTCTCCATAGTCAGCAAGATCAGAAACACCAGCCAATCCCATACTCGGTGTTCAGATTAGAGTCTCACTCACGTACACGCTATGCCTAGCTAGGACAAAAAAAATGAAAACAATCTCACATGTTTCTCACAAAGAACACTATGTAAGATGTTGGCATCATAACAATCCATAAGGCAGAGAAAAATTGTCCCCATCTGACTGCGTGGGATGGTTCAACTAGCCTTTGAAACTGAATACAACTATACCTCTTAACTCTTTGCACGCTAGCGGCGAAAATATCATCCAAATATGTTACGAAATTTCACCGGAATTGCATCGAAACGATGCAATTCCAATGAAATTCCATCACATATTCGCATAGTCTTCAGAGAGCAAGGATGAAAAAAATATTAATAATGTGTCGTCTGCTGCAAATATTTGAACCATTGTTAGCCTTTACTTTACCCAGCATGCAAAGAGTTAACAATTCTCTCTGGTCAACATGGCCTATACAGATCCATGAGTTCAAAAACAAAACATGTGAAAACTAACATATTTACAGTTAGTGTTTGATATAGAATAAATCAATGATGCATGTACTTTACAAGTGAGGTACATACCTCATGTCGGCAGTAAACACTGACACGATACATATTGCAAAAAATAATCAAAGCTATCATATGAGCATTAATGAATTATTCATGAATTCAAAGGAATAATGAATCACCTATAGTATACATTCATAACTAGCTGATCTTGACTAGCTCTGAACAAAATGACACATGACAGCGTGACATGAGGTATTAGTATCAGTATTAACATTGATGGGTACTCCAAAGTTTACTGAATTACATGTCAAAAATGTAACATACGATTTTAGATTGCATGATTGATTGATTGAATATCAAATATGATCATTCATGTTTATTATCTAGAATAAATACCTGTACCTGTCACATGCCTCGGTGACCAACTGTACTTGGCAATTAAACTTGACAAAAAATGACCTACATACAAGCAAAATCTGATTGAAAAAACAACAACAAACTACACAATCATTTCAGCACAAATCGGCATCAGTTAGAATTTACAATATTCAGCATACTACAGGTCTGTTTACACTTTCAAGGCAATCAGTTTTCACACTAATAACTAACATACATGTGCTTTTCAAATGACAGACAACCATATGAGCCAAATTGTTAAAATGTCATAAGCTCGCTGTGCCTTTAACATCAATTCACAACAAGTAGTTTAAAACCTGCCGTATTTCTACCTGTCTATCAGTATCGAGCATTGACGAAAACAATAGTCATTTACTACATGTACCAACATGTTGTTTAACCAAATTCGAGTCGTATTACATACGAGTCATTTTGAGCGGACATCACTGAAATGTCGAATGGTTGCGTGGGCATAAAATACATGGTCATACCTACAGTATTGTACAGTAATCATTATGACATTCATAATTAAAAAAGATACATGCAGTTCAAATGTGAACAATAGCTGTACATAGCAAAATAGCATAGCGTTAGTGCCACTTTGACAGTTGGACAATTCCGTCTCAAATGGTCAATACAACAAGAAACTGGATAGTTACACTAAATCAATACTCTCGATGGTAGGCTGGATTGACAAGAAATGGACTGGATTGAACTGTGGTTTTATGTAAGTTTAACGGATAAACGGGGTCAAATTCAGTATTTCACCAGTATTCCAAAATCAGAGCTTAGCCCTGGAATTAGAATAGCCTGATCTGGTGTCAGGTCCTCACAACACCATAATGACTTAGCCATCCCATATAGGTAATAGGAGAGGGATAGATCGTGTTGCCCAAAAATGCACCATGGTAAAATGTTATCGAGATCCATCAAGCGGTTTCAAAGTACTGTACTACAAACATATATATGAACAAATACTCATATGAACTATTGTTAAATTTGAAAACCTCCTTGCCTATCGACAACGGGATGATAAACCCAACTTTCTTAATCATATTTCTGCTTAGTATCTTACTGCACAATTAAGACACACAATCAGATCAATTGTCTCGCTGGCAAGTCAGTGTTGTTGACCTGTATCACTCTACAAATTATATGTTAACCAAGTTCGAATTGCAACATTATTGTCAATACATGTACTTCAAACAACATCAATTTTATACGCCATGTGAATCACAATTCGAATCATCTAGCTCTATAGTGGAGAGGCAGTAGAGAGCCAGACATTCTGAGTCAGTCCATACATAATCATTAATGCAACTTGCAGTGCGTCAACTCAGATTTTGTGAAAATATAGAGGCAATATAGGAATATAGGGGTGTTTTAAAAATATAGGAGAAAAGTGGAAATATAGGGGGATATAGGAATATAGGGGAAAGTTGACGCCCTGAACTTGTGTCCTAACTTTGTCAGCATCAGTTTACATGTGAAAAAAAAACAACAAAGTAATGTTCATATAATGATACTAACTTACATGTATAGTCATCAATGAAATGTGCATGTACACATAATGACAAATATGATATACCATCAATAATATCTAGCATGTCATGTGAACAACATATTTCTTGGATTATACCATGGGCGGTGGTCGCAACACCGCTTGTCGTTGTGTTTTCGCATTTAACTTTCGTACGGAAACCCATGTTGCATTTTGTGTAGGTTCCCCAGCTGAATGCAGTAAATACTGCAAACCGTAAATGTATGTCTTTGGACCAGGATGCGATTGACTTTAATAGGGTCAAGGTCAGAAACAGGCAGGTCAAGTTGTTCCGGATCAACATGATCTGTGTCCCAGTAGCGAAGTGGCCTTTGGACTGTCCGCCGAGGTCTGGCGTCTGTCAGAGCAGTTTCAGTAAGCCTCTGTCCAGTATTGTCCACTGCAACAATATTCTCTGAATTGCTTTCATCGTCCAACACATGCTTATCAATGCTGAAATCCGTCTGCGTAGCTTGTGACACAAAGGTTTGGTCAGGCAGTCGGGTTCCAACATTGAAGTAATTAGCAGGTGTAGGTTGACGAACATGAGCAATTTTCAGCCTATCAATGTGAACTGGTTGGGTAAATTTCTTGTTACCTCAGGGTCTTTGGGTATTACCATGTGGGGACTTGGGACATGGTCAACCAAGTATGGACCTATATAGCGGTTCCTCAACTTCTTAGCTGGGCCGTCGGATTCATCGGTCAGATAAACATAGTCCCCATGTTCAAGTTTCAATTTACGTTTTGTAGCATTTGTCCGAGCCACCATGTCCGACTGTGGGTGGAAGGTGGGTGCAAGCGATGGGTAATTTAACGATCGGGGTTCATCCTTACCAGAATCCCGACTGGAGACCTGGTTTCGCCTTCGCATGCGTCTTTGGCATTTTGTATGTGACAGTTGAATCTGGTTATACCCCTTATGTGAGTTTTACGATAATTCGTAATCCTATTTTAGGGGAAGGGGCTAAGTGACTTTGGTGTGGTATGGACCTGCCACCAGGTCAGGTTATTCTAATTTCAAGGCTGAATATATTGTTTCTCGATGTAAATATTCAGTTCTGATTTTGGAATTTTCCCCCAAATGCAGCAGGTTAAAACGGGATCGAACCCGTTTGCCCGGCCTTACATGACCTTAGCTGTTGATAGGCCGTTAAACATCAATAAACAAACAAACAAACCATGTCCGACTTATATGCGTCTATGTGATTGCGTACATCTGCACGAATCATTTCTCGCATGTCACACTTTGTCTGCATATACTGTGTCATATCCTTGGGTAGTGACTGAAACGTCCGTCTGTTGTCACTAACCAGTCGGAACTTTGGTCTCTGAGCAAACAACACCTCAAATGGGGAGTAACTCATACCAGAGTTGACCGAGTTATTCATTGCAAACACTACAGTGTGCACGTAGCTATCCCAGTTGTTGCATTGTTCGCTCATGTACGGTGTCAGTCTGCTTGCTAGGGTCGAATGAGTGCGTTCACATGCTCCAAGGCAGTGGTGAACAAAACTTGGGGTAAATTGCTGTGAAATATGTAAGAAAGAGCACAGTTCCTTGGTTACGCCTGCGGTTAACTCTGAACCACGATGACAAACCAATGTGTCACAGACACCATATAGCGTAAACAGTTGGAACAGTGCTTCTGAAACAGTTACAGCATCTTTGTTCGGTATCGATACTGCAAAGAGAACCTTTGAAAACATATCCACTGCTGTGAATATGTAGCTATTTCCACGAACTGTACATGGAAGCGGACCGTAAAGGTCGATCTCCCACACTGAGAATGGGGCGTTGGGTGTGGGATATGACACTATAGCATCCTTGAAATGCACCTTGGTTACTTTGCGAGATTGGCACTCAGGGCAGGACCTCACATAATCTGATACTATCACCATGGGCTGCCATTGGTGAGTCGTGGAACAATTTAAGAACATAATTGATAAGGGTCTGAAGAACGACCAACTGATAATGTGAACGTATCTTTGTCCTCCTGGCCCTAGCCAATCTTGAATGAAACAATATGCCATCTGACAAAATATAGTCAGACTGTTGTACCAGTACCATGCGAGCTTTCCGCTGTATAACAGGCAAACTACCTGTGGATAAGTAGTCAATATTTGGCTTAAAGTCAGGATCCTGTGATTGACAGTTGCGTATACTGTGTCATGTCGAATTGAGCCAGTGCTGGTAAATAGTCACTCTCAACATCCGTAATGATGTCAGTAGAAATGGGTACTTCTACCATATGTTTCTCGTCTGATTGTGAGTGTGAGTGATGTTGGTCTTCAATCTGATCGAGTTGATCACCCATAACCAACTTGTTTGTCATACTATGAGATTCTTTACTAGAGTCACAATCGGTAGTTTTGGCGTATTCCGACAGTAAATCCGTATCAATGACTGTAGTGCAGTCTGACTGTACGTCACCGGGACTGACTGTGTTACAGTCCGACTGTACATCACCGGGACTGACTGTGTTACAGTACAACTGTACGTGACCTGGACTGACTGTGTTACAGTACGACTGTACGTCACCTGGACTGACTGTATTACAGTCCGACTCTACGTCACCTGGACTGACTGTGTTACAGTCCGATTGTACGTCACCTGGACTGACTGTGTCTCCATTACATAAAAGTGGATCTAAAGATGATGTAAATAACTATAGACCGATTTCAATTCTACCTATTCTCTCAAAAATAATTGAAAACATGTACATGACTCACTAATGAATTTTCTAACACAATATCAATTGTTACACAAAACACAGTCTGGCTTTAGACCCAACCATTCATGTGAAACTGCACTACTAGGTATGCTCAGTAAATGGCTTGATGCTATCAATAAGGGGCTTCTAATTGGTGTAGTAATGGTCGATTTTAAAAAAGCATTGATATTGTTGATCACTCAACATTACTAACTAAATTGCGATACTACAAACTATCAAACAAAACAATATCATGGTTCTCATCATATTTACTTAATCGAAAACAAAAAGTATCAGTTAACAATGTAACATCACAGGACGAAGTTGTGGTAGATGGAGTACCTCAAGGATCAATTCTCGGACCGTTATTATTTCTGATGTTCATAAATGATCTACCACTCTACACTAGTTCGGTAAATACAGACTTGTATGCAGATGACACTACACTCTGAAATTAAGAACTGTAAGTCAACAATTGAAAATAATTTACAAAAAGCTACCAACGATCTGTCTATTTGGTGTAAATGCAATGGTATGCTCATAAATTCAAAAAAAAGTAAGTTCATGTTAATAACAACTCATCAAAAAAGGACTAATTTAACTTCTAAAGAACTAAAATTAAACTTTAAAGGTAATGACCTAAACACAATTGCAAATGATAAAATATTGGGTGTTATTGTAGAAAATAACCTTTCATGGACAAGCCATATTGATACCTTATGTAAAAAGATAGCATCCAATTTATGGCTTCTCAACAAAATTAAAGAATACCTATCAATTGAACTTCGAACTCAGTTTTACAAGACTTATATTCAATCACACATAGATTATTGTAATGTTGTATGGGGTGGTTCATCACAAACAAACCTAAACAGAATCTTTCGTCTTCAAAAACATGCATGCAAAATAATTACAGACTATAATGAAGATAGTATTACACAAACTATGAGAAATTTGAGAATTCTAACAGTTTTTGAGAGATTATATCTCCGCAAAGCAAAATTTATGTATAAAGTATCAAAATCAGACACTCCAAACTATCTCACAGAATTATTCCATGTCAAACCTCAAAAAAATAATTTGCCAATACTAAGATCAGCTTCCACAAACAATTTTATAATACCGAAACCAAATAAAGAAATTGTTAAACAAAGTATTACATATGCAGGTCCAATAATATGGAACAGCTTATCAGAAAACTTGAAATCTGCCAAATCAATAAACTCATTCCATTGCAATTTTATAAAAATGATTAAAAGTTGATAATTTTTTGGAATAAGAAACCTTTAACCACGTCTAAAATAAAAGACAGAAAATTTTGATATAATAACCATACCATATTAACTTTCCATTTTATGTAGATATTTACCATTGTCTAGTTGTATGTAAACACACATGTATATCAAATTTTGAGACCATTGGATTATATTGGGGTGGCATGTAGTAGTCCATTCCAGTTACTTGGGGGTGAGAAAACCACCAGATCACCAACTATAGACATGTGACATGTTTTTATTACCTTGTATGTATGTTTGTATGTATGACAAATCTGATACATGTTTCGTATATAATAGAGGGCCACAGGGGAGATTAGTTTTTAACTAAATGTGTTACCCTCTGTAAATAAAGACTATTATTATTATTATTATTATTATTTGTTACAGTACGAATGTACGTCACCTGGACTGACTGTGTTACAGTCCGACTGCACGTCCCCTGTGCTGACTGTGTTACAGTACGGCTGTACGTCACCTGGACTGACTGTGTTACAGTCCGACTGTACGTCACCTGGACTGACTGTGTTACAGTCGACTGTACGTACACATGCAGACTGACTGTGTTACAGTCCGACTGTACGTCACCTGTACTGACTGTGTTACAGTCCGACTGTACGTCACCTGGACTGACTGTGTTACAGTCCGACTGCACGTCACCTGGACTGACTGTTACAGTCCGACTGTACGTCACCTGGACTGACTGTGTTACAGTCCGACTGTACGTCACCTGGACTGACTGTGTTACAGTCCGACTGTACGTCATCTGGACTGACTGTGTTACAGTACGACTGTACGTCACCTGGACTGACTGTGTTACAGTTCGACTGTACGTCACCTGGACTGACTGTGTTACAGTCCGACTGTATGTCACCTGGACTGACTGTGTTACAGTACGACTGTACGTCACCTGGACTGACTGTGTTACAGTCCGACTGTACGTCACCTCGACTGACTGTGTTACAGTTCGACTGTACGTCACATGGACTGACTGTGCTACAGTACGACTGTACGTCACCGGGACTGACTGTGTTACATTCCGACTGTACATCACCGGGACTGACTGTGTTACATTCCGACTGTACGTCACCTGGACTGACTGTGTTACAGTTCGACTGTACGTCACCTGGACTGACTGTTACAGTCCGACTGTACGTCACCTGGACTGACTGTGTGACAGTCCGACTGTACATGACTGCGAGTAACCGTATTACAGATAAACTGTACTTCATCACCACAGACTGACTCACAGTCTGCCTGCATGTCACTACCGCTGACTGAGGTACTGTCACTAGTCATGTATTTTGTGTATCTGATGTGTTTACGCGATTTACGATGCGGTAAATGACACCCACCATTGTCTACATTGTCCTCTGTGTCTGCGTCATACAAATTCACCTCACCCTCCTGCAAAATGTCAATATGTTTCACATATGTCAACTGTGTTCCGTCAGGGAATATCACTTTCATCTGTGTAGGCTTTTCACTAACATACTGAAAATATGGGTCATCTTCTTCCGGACTAGAGTCTATCATCTCTTTGAACGTTTCAGTACGGGATAGGGTATCAGGCACCACCATCTGTGAGGCGGTCTTGTATACAATGGCAAGGTCAAACTGTTGGAGAATGGCGAGCCAACGTTCATAAATGGCACCTTTCAGCTTATCAAAGCTATCTGTGCATTCACTAGTCCAGCAGTAGGGTACTCCTTTTCTCAGCAAATGATACAGAGGGCCTGCGACAACACTACAGTTTGGTATGAATTTACGAAACCAGTTGAAGACGCCCAAATCACTTTGCAGTTCTTTCCTATTAACTGGAATAGGGTATTCCTTCCATATGTCAAGTCTGTCTGAGGGTGGTTTAATACCGTCTTTCGATATTTCGTGACCTAGAAAAATACATTTTGACTCGGCAAATTTACACTTGGGTTTGGGCTTGAGTTTCAGGCCGGCATTTTGCAATCTACTCAAAACTTCATGTACATCCTTCAGATGTTGATCAAAAGATTCTGACATAATGCAAATATCATCTTGGTAGCACAAAACGGATGTAAATGTTAAACCACACAATATCTTGTCCATCAGCAACTGGAATGAATTTGGAGCCGTGCTCAAACCCATCGGAAGTCTCAGAAATTTGAATGTGTCATAACAAGTGTTGAAAGCGGTGTATCGAGAAGACTCCTTTGAGATTGGCATTTGGAAAAATCCCGAGCTCAAATCAAGGGAAGTAATATAATTGGGGGTGCGTTCCGAAAATGACTCAGTTAAATCCTGTCCTGTAAGTCAGGGATTGTGTACCGAAATTCCTGCGTTTGGCTATTTAAATACCGAAAATCGCAACAAAAACGGTAAGAGGCAATACTCTATTCTTTGGAGTGTAGGTCAACTTTTGGCTTGTTACGTTTAGCAACGAGTACTATTGGGCTTGTGATTGGCACATCTTCCATTTCTGAGACTGAGGCAATGATGCCTTGTTTGAGAAGTTCATCAAGCTGATGTCGTAGCACTATTTTTTGGTCTGGTGGCAACCGGTAAGGCCTTTGATGCTTTGGAGTAACATCAGCTTTTAGATGGATCTGGTGTTCGACCAAGTGTGTAAGACCCGGGCCAGGATTTTCATCAGTTATAAACAACTGTTTGTGCTCATATAGACACTGTAATAACTTGTCTTGATCAGCCAATGATAAATCTTGGTTGATATCAAAGTTAGATTTGAATTTTAAGACATCAGCATTGCTCAACTTCTGAAACTCGTCATCAATGCTCTGTACTGATGACGCTGGTTGCAACTGTACATGTGCACACTGTTTTGGAAACTGAACAGGGATAACATCAATGGTATTGTCACACAATTTGAAACTTGCTAGTAAAGCACCCTTAGTAACATAAACCGTGTCGGACCCAGGATTCATGATCTTAACAGGAATGACATAATCATCTGTACAAGAAACTACAGCTCTAGCCACTAATAAACCCTTGTGAGTCATTTCTGTGTGACCAGTGCAGACCCCTTGCATACCCACTTTCAAGTATTTACTAAGTTTACCTGCCACAATACATTCAGAATTTGGCTGTATGACGACTGTTTCCTTACTACGGACTTTTGTTGTACCTTTGACTCCAGAAAACTGTGTTGGTTTACTGAAGTCCAATGTAATACCATGATCTACCATATACTGAGTTCCAAGTATAATTGGGTGTGAGGTCTCGTGTAAAATATACACAAAAATATTGTGACATTCCGATCCAGACGTACGTAGTTGGACGTTGACTGTGCCATAGATATTAATGGACTGATTATTCGCAAGCACAATATTGCTGTCTGAGGGTTGAACATCTAATTTAATATTTTCGCAAATAGAATTGTACAACGGTAAAGAAATCAGGTTTATGGCACTAGGTGTACCGCTCCCATTCCATTGGCACTTATTTTGCACATGATGTGCTCCCCTACATTTATAACAAACGATAGGTGACCTATAATTAGGTCTACGCGCACGATCTTGATTTCTGCTACCACTATTTACTTTAGCTTTTGTGGTCTCTATATCGCGTAGTCGGTTGGTCAGTTGCTCTACTTGTTGATGTAGAGCCGACGGCGATGACACCGCATTGGCTGGTATACGATTCTGGATCTGGTCATGCATCTCTGCAATGGGATGCCGATACCCGTGAGCCTCGCCAATCTTCGCTTGGTGTAGATTCTCGCGAAAAGATGTTGCTCGTCCCGCTCGTACGAAAAACGCTAACTGTGATGGGAGACCATCGACAAACTTGTTTGTAAGGTCCCGCTCGCTTTTTCGGAGACGCGTTCCTTTCTCGAGAACGATCGAGCGGAATTCTTCGACGGCTTGCTTTTTACCAAGTCTCAGGTTGTCAAAGGCGGCGGCCTCCGCAATCAATTGTGGATCATCCACTTGCGTACCATACTCGTGTAAAAATGCATCTTTAACAGTTTTCCATTCACGTTTATTTATCAGTGTTTGATACCACACAAGTGCTGGTCCCTGTAGCTGCAGGTGAAACGCTGCTAACTGCCGTTGTGAATCGTCTACTCCCGAAAGCAGCATGTATGATTCGAATGAATTTAGAAAATGCTGTCCATCTTCATACATATAACCACTGAATATTCTGATTGTTTTGTCAGATGGGGCATGCATATATATAACACTGGGAGTGGGGGGCACAGTTATTGGTGATGCCATCACAGGTTGCATTCCCGTACTGGTGGTGGTCATATCAAGAGGGTCAGTGTAATCGACAGTCTGGTATTCTTCTTTCTCCCATTCGAACAATGGTTAGTTCATATCGAGTGTGCCTGATTGTACGGTGTGAACATTATTCATAAACATATTTGTTGTTGTTGTTGTTGACAATGTTTTCTATTTCATCAATAAACTTCATTCAATGATAATGTCACGGTTTCACAACAACGGAAACATTTAGTTCAATATCTGATTTAAGATTCTCCACCATGTTGGCTCTGGGGAATGGATAGAACCAAACACATTTTGTAACATTTCCTCTCAATTTTAATCTAACTTTTCTTTACAAGTCTCGTGGCATGAAGTGACTCTCCGTTTTGGAGGTAGCCATATATATATAGCACAAGAGTTATCCTACTGTCAGATGAGTTATCTAACTTCGAACACAAGATGTCCAAATTGGCCATTTACGCTCACCTGAGCCAATTGATATGTCTATCGTGAAAAACTCAATCTGAACCTGTATGGTCATAAGAAATAGTTATTCATTCTAGACAAAGCAACTGCACCAAACTGCACATCAATATCATTATTAGGCTATCTGCAGCTCTCATAGTGCAATATCATAACAGACGCTACCTAGAGGGGCCATTTCATGCGATGTTGCACAGTAAATCACATTTGAGTGGTTGGAGCCAATGATATAAACGACGACATCTGGTGTTTTTACAAATTGGGAAGTCCTTGAAGTATATTGTAAAGTACAATATATCTCCCTGCCAACAATAGAAGTATGAATGCTACTATGGAATGGCAAGACAAGACAAAACAATATCAAGATATCTAACTGAATGCACAAGTTTAAATCTTCTATTATAATATAATTGTATTACTAGTATACGGTACTATATTCATATCCGGCGGCCATATTAGACTTACGTTATTGCCGATGGTGTCTAATGGTGTATATCAAGGTGTAATTACATAAGCTATTTACTAAACAAGTTAGTTATCAGGTAATATGATACTTGGTGGTCACCTTGGACTTGTGTTATATAGATTAGTATATAATTTCACATCAAAGTTACAAAGAAAACACATCATTGTTTTCAACACATAATTAAAAAACGTATATTCTTTGATATGACGAATTACGGTAGTGAAAGTATGTACAATAGTCACATTTGGTGGCCATCTTGGATTTTTTCTATATGCAGTTAAGGAATTGCATTTTAAAGTTGCCCATTTGTGTCAGCACGTTAATACATTCATTATACTCTCTTAGATGGTTTAATTTCCTCCTGGAGATGCAATTATATGGCACGATATATTTTGGTGGCAGCCATCTTGAATTTATGCAGATTTCTCCAAATGCTCAAGGGTAACAGATTGTCATCAGTCGGAATCTAAAACTAGAAAGTCTACATAGGCAAAATCAGTAATAAAAAAACTTAAGTTATTCAAAACAAGCCCCAAAATTGGCCTGTGGCCGCCGGACTAAAAACAGAATTACGGAAGTTAATTTATTCTGCCGGAAATTCTTCGGCAAAATGGCGACTGTAGCGTTGTAAACTGTGTAAACTTTATGTAGTCGGACAAAAGGAGCGATAAACACTTTATTTTAATAGGCAAGTCACCCATTGTAACTCATACAGGCTATTTAATATAATTTCTGGCTTTGCACTGCTGGTTTAGCACCATTAGACGCGTATTTAGACAATAATCGACAGATTTCAAATCTTGACAGATTTCAAATCTTGAAATCAAGTCGCTACAGTAGGTATCTTTGAGGTCTATGGCTGTAACGGTAGTAAAGCCATAGTGCTATGTCTAACTGAAGATGTGCACCTTGCCGTGTTTTTATGCCGAACAAATATTTTTTAAGAAAAATATCACCTTTTTAACTTAGCCATTTTTTTGTCGAGCCCGCTTGCGGAAAGCGAGACATAGTGATCACAATGACGTCCGTGCGTCCGTCCGTGTGTCCGTCCGTCCGTCCGAAATCTGCTTTAAAGTTTTTAAATACGTTATATCTCTGCAGTCCTAAGTCACATTGACTTGCAACTTCATATACTTATTAGTCATCATCCATATATTCATGCTGTATCTCACTCATGCGGCCCATGTGCCCAAGGTCAAGGTCAAATGACTTAGAAGTTTGCGTTCCGAAATCTGCGTTAAAGTTTTTAAATACCTTATATCTCTACAGTCCTAAATCACATTGACTTGTAACTTCATATGCTTATTAGTCATCATCCATATATTCATTCTGTGTCGCACTCATGCGACCCCTGTGCCCCTATGTCAAGTTCGAATGACTTAGAAGTTTGCGTTAAAGTTTCGGTCAAAATTTGCGTTAAAGTTTTCACATACCTACTATCTCTGTAACCGTAAGTCAGATTTGCTTGAAACTTTGTATGCTTATTGGGCATCAAACTTCAAATAAATACACTCTGAGACCATCAAATGCCTCGGCAGGCTCGACATGCGGGCCGCGGCCATCCTCGTCTACATTACACAACTCCTCTGAAACCGTTCAGTCGATCGATCTGAAACTATACACACGTCTTCTACACATACTGAAGATGTGCACCTTGGTGTTTTTTATGCCGAAAAAATATTTTTTAACAAAAATATCACCTTTTTAACTTAGCCATTTTTTCTACATTTTGTATACAATTCTATATAGGGTACATTGTTTGTGTACACAACTCCACTGAAACTGTTCAGTCAATCGATCTGAAACTATATACACGTCTTCTACACATATTGAAGATGTTCACCTTGGTGTTTTTATGGCGAAAAAATATCACCTTTTTAACTTCGCCATTTTTTCTACATTTTTGTATCCAATTCTATATAATTTCTACTTTACACATCTCTACCTAAATTAGTATACACAACGATAGGAAGAAATAATGCTATAAATTTCCAAATTCTCATTAATGTTTCTTGCCTTGGCGACAGCTTCACATTTCTGCATCTTCGCTATCTGGCCCATCTTCGACAGGCGTATTTTGTGACTTGCGGCACTCTTGTTATTATTAAAATAGATCATATCGGTACTCCTTTAAATAATATTTATATACTTTAAATGTGTTGATGTTCTCATCAAGCGCATGAATAAGTATTAACTAATCCAGCTTATATTGAGGCAAATCACACAACCTTAAAACATAGTGCTGGAGTATAAACCATATTATAGTATATTATTCATAAGTACACATATATATCGCTATTAAACATTAATTACAATATGTATGCATATTGTTAAAACAATAGATGCTATCGCTGTTTCGCTATATGTGATATTTATAACCAAACAATTTTTTGTATTCGTCCGCGTACGGATTTCTGTCGCATTATTAAAGGGCCATTTTCAGTTCATATTTTGACCTGTGTATATGAACCGGACCAAGTTTAAACAATGTTTGATTCCATCCGATTCAAATTTCTCTGAATGTTCAGACTAACTACATCAATAATGCTGCTAAAAAGTGTTAACGGTTGGAACATGGTCATCATTAAAAGGAAGAAACCGCAGTTGTATTGATAAAAAATAAGATTTACCTGAGACCTAATGGGGGCCGCCATTAATCTAGTGTAAACAATAGACCACATGATCCCATTCCCTGAGTAGCTCCCGCTTAGTGAGACGGTGTACCCCAACAATAATTGGAAACGGTTTGAATTTCTCGGTAAAAACTACGAAAATCATAAAAAATAATGATTTATATTTAACATATAAACGGTGTTACTCTCTCATCGGATCGTCAATTGTCGTCGATAGCGAGCGTACTGATCTGCTCTGAATTTATTGTCAACTTTCATTTACAGAATATGTGACTGATTTTGGAAAATACTATGAAGTAGTAGTAAGGGAGTCAAAATGATACCACCTACTGTGATATCATTTACAACCCTCTATAATACCCCCACCACCCCCGAAAAATCAAAAATTGGTTAACGAGGAAATTGTCTCCCGACAGCAAATTTATGAATTTTTGAGAAAATAATTAATGCAATTTCAATAGTTTATATTCCAACACCCCATTTTTCTCCTCCAATATAGCTAATTGATTTCGTAGATCAGCAACTAATCACGTTCACCTTTAGCCACCTGACAGCGTAGTTGCTTATGTCTACAAAGAGTTTGGGCACTAACGAATTTACAAGGGCATCTGGGGCATTGAAATTGTGGGGGGACACAAGGAAACTTTCTACGTCTCGCTAGATGCCTTCGTAGATAGTCTTTACGCGTAAACGTTTTACAACAAGTCTCACACTCCATTATATATGTATATGTATATGTTTATATTCAATTGGACGTGAAAAAAAACATAATGTTTTCACGACCAATTGAACAGATAAATTTCATAGGTTATAACAATAGAAAATATGATAACGCCAGAAATCGAAAGTTTGAGAAGAGAAGCCGAATCTCTAGGGATTACTTATAGTAAACGGTTGAGAGTTAGGGGGTTGACAAATCTGATAAACGCCACAAAGAATGAGGCGTTTATGAAGCGGTTTACCCGCGCCCACAAACGAGGAGCCTTTAAAGACCTCTCACTAGCGGAAGAAGTTGGTAACAGAATCCAAAAAGAAAGTATTGCGGGGTTAAGGGCTAGTGTAATAAAACCTTCAAGCACCAATAATGTATCCCAAATTAAACACACAGGTGACCCAATACCAAATAATAAGAAAAAATCTATCGTTCGCGCGATAGTGGAAAAAGGTGAAGAAATATTGGGGGCTCATGATGAAACGTTGGAAAAGGTAGAAAATGGAAGACGGGTAGTTACATTATCCTTTCGTGAAAACATTGACATCAACGAGTCTGAACGCATGTCCGATAAACTCGCTCCGTATCTAACAACCAATTTTTATTTGAGATATTCATATTCTTACAAGCTAGAACATATGGAGGAAACTAAAAATGGAAAACCTATAACTCTAATATTTCACAAAAATCTCGGTAGCGAACCACTATCATCAATGAAAACCGTTAAAAAATGGCTGTCAGATAAGGAGCAAACACGAATAATGTCCGATAAAATAGACAGACCGAATACAAAGTGGAAGTTTGTAAGATGGGTAGAGGTTTTCGTAAAGCTAATACAGGGCAGTTAGGGGAATAGATTTGGGACTACAATCCAAAGAGGCAGCAGGAGGAGAACTTCCAGAATGGTTGAAGAATAAAAAAAGGTATGTATTCTTTAGATAAGTATAATGACGACCTTTGTCTGTTCAGATGTTTAGCGATGCATATGACAGATAAAAGACCCGACAGATGTACGGACAAAGCGAGAGAATTTAGTAAGCAATATTTCGGTAGTAATGTGGTTTCACCAATTCCTTTTTCAGACCTGAAAAAGGAGGTTGAAGAGTTTTTTAAAATCGGTATAGAAGTATATCAACCGACCGAATGTGACGTATGGTGGTGGTGAAAAAAGGTACCAGCACACAACAAGGAAATAGGTAATAAACCAATGACAATAGGACTGTTTAATAATCACGCATTTCTGATAACAAAAACCTTAAAAACCTATCTAAAAATTTACGCCTGCGATAATTGCAAACAGAAATTCACGAAGCGAGTAATATGAAGAGACACGGACCAAAATGTATGAAAGGTGAGACAAAAGTAATATGTGATGGTAATTATTTAGAGCGCCCGCGTTCGTCGTTCGAGAAAGCGTTTTACCCAAATGTTCTAACAGTTAGGGGTGGGGCGATCGATTGGATGTACTCTGTGGAAAAGCGGGAGGGAATCACATTCACCACGAACAGTGCGGACACGGGGGTGAAAGATGGATTTTAGGAGCTCCAGTAGATGGATACTGCCAAGAAAACAATACCGTATATCAATATCACGGCTGTTACTGGCACGGGTGCGAGATTCATGCAAAGCATAGAAAAAAAAGAACGCGCATCCACTATGAGAAGAGATACATTTATTAGAAGAAGCAAAGAATTCAACCTAGTAGTTATGTGGGAATGCGAATTCCAAAGAACGGGTAAATATATAAAGATCGGTTGCGACACTACTCTTTATCTATATCAGATAGTATATGATTTTGAGGCGTATCTCAACCCAGAATTTAAAACGCTAGGTAATAGTTTAGAGTACGAAGCGGAGCACGTTCCGTAAGTGTTAGTATAGGAGATAATTTCTCAAGAACAGTAACTCATATTTGTGATAAAGATCCTGCAAAACTTATAGAAAAATTCGTAGAAGATTTGAAAGTCAGGGGAAAAGCTATAAGAGAAGAAGTGTGGTTAAGATATGGGTTTAATACAGAACATTTACGTAAAAACCAAATCGCCAAGATCGAACAGTGGATAGAGCAAGTACCGGTTATAGGTTTTAACAGCAGTAAGTACGATATAACTAATAATAAATATATTTAGTAGGCGAATTGGCATCAACAACAAAGAAAGTAATGGTCGGAAAACGGGCAAACGCGACAATATTTCTATTTACTCCGGAGTTTAGATTTCTTGATGTAATACTTTACCTAGGACCGGGTGTAAATTACGATAGTTGGATAAAAGCCTACGACTGCAAAGGACAAAAATCTTTCTTTCCTTACGAGTGGTTCGATTCTCCAGACAAACTTGATAACCCAGGACTGCCTGATATAGAGAATTGGTATTCCAAACTATCGGGGGAAAATGTTACTAGATGAAACAGAATTAAGTAAATGTCGTAGAATTTTCGAAGAAAAGAATATGAAAACTTTCAGAGATTGGTTGAAATATTATAACGATTTAGATGTAGCACCGTTCCTAGAAGCGGTGGAAAAAATTGTGAATTTTATAAACACAGAGGTGTGGATATTTTCAAAGATGCGGTAACACTACCTGGTGTGACTATACAAAATTTATTGAGAGGAACCATTAAATAACAAAAATCTATAAAGGTGGTTATACCGGAGGGGGCTCTATATGCACTAAAAGAAGAAACATACGAAATGATGAAAGACGCTCTAGTCGGGGGTCCATCAATCGTATTTACACGCTATGCAGAAGCCGGTGTTTCAAATATTAGATCTAATTCCACAGGAATTAACAAACCTTGCAAGGCTATTTTGGGGTATGATGCAAACGCGTTATATTTATCTACGTTAAATAAAGATATGCCGTGTGGGAGAGAAACTATACACCATATAGATACCCCACATAATCCTAAATTTATTAAAAAGTTTTGTAAAAGAGTTTTATCTGGAGACTGGTTTGGGTTTGCGGAGGTGGATATAGAAGTTCCACACAACTTAAAAGATAAGTTTTCTGAAATGTCTCCACTTTTTATAAACAGAGAAGTAGATGTTGATGAGGTTCCAGAACACATGATAAAATATTTGGAAGATACTGGAAGAACTAGAGGAAATGGAAGAAAATTGGTGGGATCTATGTCGGCCACCAAAGTACTGCTGTACGCGCCACTATTGAAATGGTATTTAAAACACGGCCAAGAAATAACGGGAGTTCATCGTGTTATAGATTATATTAGTGGTAAACCCTTCAAATGATTCGCAAAAGAAGTTACAGCCGCAAGACGAACAGGCGATGTAGAACCAAATAAGAAACCAGTAGCGGATATAATGAAATTATTAGGCAATTCGTGTTGTGGAAAAATGATAGAGGCAAAAGAGAGACATTTAAATACGACATATACACAAGACGAAACCTGTGTTGACAAAGCGTTAAGATCTGCATTCTTTGACGATTTGGAAGAGATAGGAGATGCGTACGAAATATCTTCCCGAAAACCCCGGTGTGCAGTAAAGAGCCCCTTCCACTGTGGAATAGAGGTTTATCAACTAGCTAAATTGAGGATGTTGGAATTTTACTACGAATTTCTCGACAAATACGTAAAAAGAGACTTTGAATTAATACAGATGGACACGGATAGTATGTATATAGAAGTTAGTGGAAAAACGATAGAGGAATTGATTAAACCTAACTTACTAGACGAGTTTGAAAAAGAAAAAAATAAATGGTTGGCTTGGGATAAATGGAGCGAAAGAGAGCCAGGACTTTCAAAATGGAATTCAGCGGAGATAGGGCGATAGCGTTATCTAGTAAGTGTTATTTCGTAGAAAAATTTAATTCAATTAATAAAAACTCTGCGAAAGGAATGTCCAAGAGAACTAACAATTTAAATTGGGATAGATATAAACGAGTACTAAGTGAAACTACAGAAGATGGAAAACACATTATAGATGTAGCACACAATAGAGGATTTAAAATGAAAGACGGCGTTATGAAAACGTACTGTCAACAAAAATTAGGACTCTCGGCGTACTACGATAAAAGACGCGTGTTACCAGACGGAATACATACAGAACATCTCTTGATTTAAGCAATCGGGGGTAGCTGGGTGTCAGAAGGTACCATAAGAAGTTCTTCGCGAACAAAACCGCGAGATGGACCATCAGCCAAATAATAGAGCACGGGCTCATCGGGTTTGGTAATAGAGCGATCCAGATGATATACATTCAGAGACCACACGGGATCAGTCGCGCGGCGGCTGCCACCTTCGAGCTCTCCCGGTTGATAGAGGTACCGGACGTCAACATCCGATGGAAGTGCAATCGGCGATTGCTTCTCCTCTAAACCAACGGGTCGCTCACGCGAGACGGCAGAGGGCTTGCTCGTCACCTTTTTAGACTTGATGGCAACTACGGGCTTCTTACCTATCAATCTGGTCACCTCTCCGTTCAGTGCGGAGACCACGGCGGGCAGTCTGGCCACACACTCGGTCGATCGCGAATGAGGGTCTACAAGTTCTTTGGCATATTGGTGTCCGAACAGCCTCTCAGCCAGGGTTAGATTGAACCGCTCCACGATCCCCTGGTCCCGGTGGATGTTGACGCGGCCGCGTCTGATAGAAACTTTGTGCTTAGACAATAGATGAGAGCCCATGAACTCGCGGCCGGGATCGACCTGGAGAAGATTCGGCCATTCGAGAGGACTCCTCTTATATATTCGGGAAAGAGCCTCGGCCACCTCCTTAGTCTCTTTAGTGGCCAACGGCTCAGCCCCCTTATAACGACTCGCTACGTCATCGATTGACAGTGTGTACTTGTACGTTTTGCGACCGACGCGATCGTGAGGGAGTAACAGGAGATCCGTTTGGTGAACTTGGTTCGGCACCGGCACGTCGAATTTCGGGCGCGGAATATTGTGAGGCGCGGGTAAATAGATCTGCCAGATGGCCTGCTTCTTGAGCCATTCCTTGACAGCGTTTTCTGAAACCTTGGTCGCCGCCGCGAGGTTCTTGATGGCCGCGAGTCCCTTTCAGTAGCCACGTGGGCTATAGTATGTATTCGCTAGCTTGCGCGTTAGTTTGGTATCAAGTTTGCGCGTGTTCATCGTATGCGAAGTATTCTAATATATCGGACAATCTCCAACATGCCCTCGCCAGTTCGTCCGGTAACTGCGTCGTTAATAATAAACCTTTGTTGGAAGTCCAATCGCGATTGGTTTTGGAGGTTAAGTTCTAAAGGAACTCGGAGGAATCGATTTGAGTTTAGGAGGATTCTAACAGCCGCTTTGCGAAAAGGGTGGCCGCTTTTTCGTCCTCGCGCCACGTCTCGAGAGAATCTCGGGCCAGACGAATCATACCCTTTGCGCCAGCTATACGGTGTTTAAGGGCAGTGTAGCCTACATCGATCATAGCAAAATAAAGTTCGTCAACTAACATTGTTCTATATATATATTTTTATAAATAATTTTTTTTTAATAATTAATTAATTAATTTGTTCAATATAGTAGCCGACGAGACCCACCACACCCATTCCCACGACGATGAACGCGATCTCGCGGTCTTTTTGGGCCTCTGACTGTACATAGAAATCTGAAAGTTGGGGCTCGCGATCCATTGGATCGAGACTTTTCTGCGGATATACCAGCGCATACTCGCGGTTGGCTTCTTCAACGTTCCGGAAAGTTTGCGCGGCGTGATTCTCACGGCGAAGCTCTTCGTTGACCCAGTCCAGATGGGCGGTTCGTTTTTTCGACCACGCTTCCTTTGCGCTATTGAGTTGTTCTACAGCTAAATCGTGACGCGTGCGCTCCTCATCCACGTTCGAGCTTCTCATTTTTGAGAATATAAAGTTGCTACCGCTGAACGCCAATGCGTTTACAAGTGCGCCACCTATCATTATTCCGATCGAAGCCATTTATTTCCATATATTAGCAGGTAGAATTCCAACTTTAATTACATAATCTCGGGTCCAAACTGAGGCCGCTACATCTAAGGTCGCGAGCCCTGCGTCTCTCACAGTAAAGTCCAATTTGGGAGTGGACCCTCCTAGGGCCATCTTTGATAGTCGAGCATACCCGATACTGAAACCCGATATCACCACGGCGTGATAAAGCGCATTCACTATCATTTTACCATCTGGTTCAGCCATTATTGCATATAAAAGGGATCAATGTTTAAATGGGGTGCATCCAATCGTTTCGTAACTTTTTTAGGAACCGCCGTTGGAGTTGGGGTCCCACAACTGTCAGACCACCACCAACAAACCACGGGGTCCAATCTGTTGGAGCAATCGGTTCCGGTGGTGTTGTTGCAATCGGAACCGATTGCTCTGTCTTCAGATGTTTTGCTGTCTCCGTCCCCAATCTCGATTGGAGTTTGGCCTCCCGAAGCTCGGCGAGTATTTTATCTTGTTTAACTTTTCGGGTGGCAGCCGCCGCCCGCCCAGCTGCCTGTCGTTTTGGGTTTTTATGTCGTGTAATCGGGTTCAACTCCAACTCCAATCGCGATTGAGTTGGAAGTGCTGCAATCGGGTTCGAAATTGGAGTTGGAGCAATCCCCAACGCCGTTGGAGGTGCAATTGGGGATTGCTGTTCCGTCACTCTCGCGGGTGTGTCTTGTGTCATCATTTATAATATTAGAGCTTATAGTTCGTGGGCATATATGTCCAAATTGACAGTGTTTACCCGTGGTCAACGCGGTTGTCAGTGGAGCTAAGTACATTCCAAACTTGTGATAAATTGAGCAGCAGGCTGTTCTAAGAGTGTGTCCTATAAAAGGGTCAGTCTCTAGATCGTGAATCAACCCCTCGGTGTTTGGTATAGGGAGAAGTATACTAACGGCGGTAGCGTACAATTGAATAGCCGCTGATCCAATAGTTTTTGTCATCTCTGCCCCCAATTTGGATTCGTATCGCGCATACATTTTATCAATCTCCGCATCTGACATCTTATCCACCTGATAAACTGAGAGACGTCTACCGAAATAATGCTCCGATTGTCCCCCAGCAACCAGCGCAGCTAGCCGCTCGCGTCGCGCCGCATTTTCATTCGTATCGGCCCCAATCGCGATTGTCAACCCCGATTGCTCTGTCGGAGCATTATCTTTCAGGATGTCGGCAGTCGGAGTTGAGGTTTCTTCCATTAGCTGATCGAGAAGTTTGTCGCAGTTCATTATTGCTAATTTTCTTAATATTAATTTAATTATTCTAACAAGTCTCATCACTTTAACATATTGCCAAGCGCACCACCCGATACTTATGATCACCGTTATGCTCGCAACAAAGCTCGCAGCGGAGCACCAAATTGTTAACATTGTTAACCATTGTTCAGCATTTGTTCAACATTTGTTAAGCATTTCTTCAGCATTGTTCAGCAATTGCTAATTTTCTTAAAATTAATTGTTAAGCATTTACTCAGCAGTTATTAATTTTCTTAAAATTAATTGATAACTTTATAAGCAGTTGGTTGATCAGTCTTTAGCAGAAGCTTGGCGTGCTTAGTTTCGGAAAGCATCTGTCGAACCTCCAGGCGCTCCTCGCGCGTTGGGATAACGTCATTCTCTCGAAGACAGTCATCGAATGAGTCTCGGTCCTTGCAGTGAAAGAGGGCGACCCATTTCGTTTGCTCGCTCAGATCCTTGAGGACGGCGTTGTATTTTTGAGTGGAGATCCATACGCTTTGCCTCGCATGGCGGCCAGAAAATGCGAGCTCAGAGAGCATGTCCTTCTTTTTGGTCATCGCCGCCTTGGCCGAGCAATCGTCAATCACATATAGGGTGGGCTCACCCTGGAATCTTTGGTATAAACCACGCAACCAATCGTGAAGCCTATCACCAGGGTCAATAACGTATACCTCAGGGTCGGTCCATATCCACGGGCGCCGCTGATAAGTATCGTTGTGCCGCACAGTGGGATATAGGATCACAATGTGACGAAAGGCATCGCGGTAGAACCCCTCGAGTAAGTAAGTCGAGGATGAAAACCGTTTTTCCACATCCTGTCTGCCCACATATTATGGCAGAGTGGGCATCTCCAATCGTGAATTGGTATTTATTGCTAAATTTAGTAGATCGCTGATACGTATCGGCCATCTTCGATGTTCAGTTGTGCGTCTGTAATTATATATAAGTACACGTTCAATGCGCCATTTCCATCCGCCTCTTTGGTTATCTGGATCGTCACACCCTCGCTAGCGTTCTCAACTTGACGTCCGCTACCGTGCATTTGGTCGTCGTCGCTGGCTCGCATGTCTAGCCATAACGCGTATTTGGTAGTCAGGAGCTCCGCGAGGGAGACGGCCGATAGCTGCAGGTCTTTGGCAACCACGGCAACCTCCGGGGAGCGTTTAGAGCCGGAAGCAAACTGTTTTCTGACTTCGTCCCACTGCTGGTGAGCGCGAAGGCCCGCGCTGTAGAGTTGATTGGGGACTCCCTCGATCGTCACCTCTACCTTCGTGATTTTGGGGTTATAGAATTTGTCGGTTTTTCTAGCACCGAACGCGAACCGAGCATCCTCAAACAGCATCAGTATACCTTTCATCGAGCGGGCGGGTACGTTGACATTAATATTCCACAATGTGTCGCTTTTGTCTTTCGTCATCTTGCGGTGGCGAAGAACTCGGTCGTAAAGTATGGCAACGCGCCAGGCGTACTGGGTTCTGATCAATCGCGCGAGTTCGGGCATCGTGACCATGTCGTACTCCAGCGAAACATTGTCGATCGTATACGTCGATAACATGTCGGTGGTATGAGAACTCGGCCGTAGTCGTTGAACGTTAGTTCGTATTCGAGGCGGTCAGCCAAAGCACTCTGATAGTAGGGCATGTGGCTCTCCAGCAACTCAAAGTCGAGCGGGATGTAGAAGCGGTTGCCGTAAGCGCCCGCGACCGCGTTGTCACTCGCGTTGTTATCTGCCTTGTTACCAGCCCCGATTCTAAGTTTGGTTACGTTCTTATTTTTGCTGGTGTCAATACCCTGATAGACAGCGTTTTCGCGCTCTTGTGCCGTCTTCCACAGGTCCTGATAGCAATGGTAGACGTCGCTGTCGTCGATCGACATCACCTCATTACCAGAAATCTGTATCATAGTCTTCTTGACTATGGCGCGACCCAGGTTCTGAACGACGGTTCGGTCCGCGTCCGTCGACGTTAGCGAAATAGTGAAAGCGAGGCGAACAGTACCCGGCACAATGACGTCGTGAGTTTCGAGGTTGGGGAAGCGGACTAAGAGCTGCTGGTTCTGGTCGATCGTCGATGGGTTGTTCGTAATAACGACACTCTGTCTCACGCCTTTTGCCCCGAGGGGCTCACGCAGTCTGCGGTATGGATTGACCGTATTGACTCGAATACATAATTTAGTGAAACTATTAAACCCGTATGGTTTTGTCTTTAATACATAATTATAAAGATGGATGATTACGATATTAACATGGATGAAATCGGCAGAGACGATGAGGATAATGATGATGATAACTTCGATGATTCCATCACAACCTTCGACAAAACACCCGGCGAGGAAATAGGTGGCGCTACCAGCAGCGTTGGTCAAAGTCAGGAATTACTTGAAGGAGCTGTAAACGACTACTACAATAATTTGTCAGAAATCGGTCTGGTCCCGTCTGTCGGTCGCGACTACTCCAAGTTCGCATTGGATATGCGTGGTAGGTTGCGACTAAAATCATCAAATATCCCGATCATCAACATGAATACCGGTAAACCCCTATCGCTAAAAACCATTGCCGGAAACCGGGGCGGTGGCGAAATCATAAAGAACGAACTAGGATTTCCAGATTGGGCGCGTGGTAAAACAAATATGCCGGCCCGTGCTGTAGGGGCCCTACAGTCTACCGACGAAACGATGGCGAAGTCGGCCACCGCGATAGAAACGGTAGAGCTCAGCGAGGTCCCTCAAATAGCCACCGACGTTATTAACACGATGGAGACCACGTTCAGCGAAAACGAAATACTCAACGATGACCCACCGTTACCTCTTCGAGAACTCCGTGGACTCGATAAGGCTCTACAAACGGTCCGGGGCGAACTGGTCCTTAACCTCTCCAAACTCACGGCGCTGGATGAACATATCGCGCTAGAAGAAAGAAAACTGGAGGAAGCCGGTGACGATAGAGAATCTACCGAGCGAATCGCCGAACGACTGCGGTCTTTGCAGGACGAAAGAGAAGCTCGTTTGGAGGCCGCCTCGGCTAACCATGAGGCTCTCCGCACACAAGTAAGTAGGATCCGCGAAACAATATCGAGGGTTCTGCACGAGGACACGACACTCGGTGAGCGTCTTCGCACTCTGTTCATAGAGCAGGGCGTCACGATAGCAAGCATCCTCGCAGCTGTCGGCATGACTATATCAACCATAGTTCTACCTTTCACTGGTGGTGCGGCGCCACCACCCGCGCCACCACCAGCACCCGCGCCATCCGGTGGAGCCAAGGAGTGGGTAAAAAAACAACTAAAAGCCCTCGCCAATCTTCTAGCTAAATTAGCTGCAAAGGCGGCTGCCGCACTACCTGGACTGATCGGAAGTATCGTTTCTTACTTGTTATCTATATTATCAAAAACGGTCGGATGGCTCGCCAATAATACTTGGGCTTTAATCGTGGCAATCGCCGGTCTCCTACTATTCTCCGCCAGAGAGTTCCTAAAACCAAAGCGCGAGTAGTCCTATCACCACGAGGGGCGACGACGAGCCCTAATTTCTCCTCCTCGTGTGTTGTGCTTCCAATTTCAACATTGTTGATGATTGGTGTTTCAACACTGTTGGGGGAACTCAATTCGTGAATTGGGGGTGTGGGTGAAACAACGGGTTCAAATGAACTTGATGGGGTGGCCAATTCGTGAATTGGGGGTTTTATGAAATCGGTTCCACCTATTCCAAATACATAGTCTTCTGGGGTGCTGGCATTCTGCATAACGTCTTGATAATTCTGGATCGCCTTCTCCAGGTCCACCCTAGCTGAGATGGCGTCCTCTACAAGTGCCAATAATTGTTTTTGTGCATCAAACGCCGTTCCCGTGCCCAGTATAGAACTGCGAGTTTGCTTCTGTGCGCCGAGGATGGCCCAGACGTACGTGCGAATGGAGTCGTTGAGACGAGTAACCCCGGCCTGCGTGAACCCTAGACCCGTATCTAACATAAATGTAACATTTAGCTTCAATTCTAATGCAAAGTATCAATTATAATGCAAAGTCCTGAACCTGTTGTATGTAATCGACGTGAGCCCGTTTCGGAGGTAACATTTTACAAGAAAACACGCCACAGTGCCGACCTCCAGACACTTCCGGCCCAAAAGTCATCGTCGCGGGGTTAAAATTCCCGGCGTTCTGACTGACGATGTGGTCGCCGGAGTGATCGTGTCTAAAATCAGTCTGCGTCCAATTCCCGGATTGACCCCGAATGAGAACGTCCCCTAGGCCGGTGGTGGTAGGAAATGCTTTCTGTCTCCAGTCCGCGTCTTTTGAAACGTTCAATTCGTTACACAGTCTTTCAAACGCCATACGGTCGTATGCGTTGGAAATGGGATCCCAGGCGTCGTCTTGAGGTAGTGAAATACCTAGTTCTTTGAGAATCCTCCTAATTGTGTAATACACGTGAAAGTTGTAGACACTTCGGAGCATGACATTCTTGGATGTCAGATGGTCTTGATGCGAAACTCCACACCCGGCTGTTGCGCACCATACAGCGAAATTTATTTGGTTCTGCCAAAACGGTGTTGCTTTCCACCCGTTTATCACCTCCATCGTAGTAATCTTGGGCAGCCTATATTGTTCAAAGATGTTAGGGACATTGGTGGCAAAGCCACTGTCCGGTCTAACTGTTACAGTTGGGTGTACAAGGGGATTAACAACGTATTTTTGCGTGTATTTACCACCGACCGCGTACTTTGCATTAGAATTGAAGCTACATGCTTTGGTATCCATTGAAAGATATTATTATGTTTGCTACTATCACTAATGTTCAAAAAGAGAGTTGTGAACTTCAAAACTCAATCGACAACTGCTGCGGAAAACGCCGGGTGGGCCTCAGAACAATCACCTTCACGGTCGGGTGGCAGAATGTGGGGTGGCCGATAGCATATTTCGGTTACAGGGATTACGAAGCGGACAGTAGCACATGGGTAGATTTCGAAGTACATCGTGGCCTTTGGAGTTCCACACAGTTACAAGATTTTATCGCGTCGAAGCTTGGTGATAGACACGTTCTCACAATCTCGAAATCCCACAGGCCTCACGACAGTGATCGTTGATAAAGATTTAAGGATGACACATGGGTTGATGTCATTGTTAGGATTTGACACAACGCACCCTTACTATATTAATGGAAATTTTGCTCGGTCGAGCACATCGGTGCGACCACAGTAAACTTCGCCGTCACGAAAACTCTCGGGGTGCACCTGGATCGGGTGAACACATCGTACAACACGGTAAACGGCACTCCCAGCACATTACTGAAAACCGTGCCCGCCAGCGACTGTTTATTTGGGGAGACTGTGACCTTAGACTTCCCACACCCCGAGATGAAAGTTTTGGAATCGGGACACATCCACGAGTTCAAGATTTCTATTCTTGATGATAAAGGGCGAGAGTTGAAGAACGATTACCCGATTTCGGTCGTCCTAGAAATTTCAAATTAATTAATTTTAAGAAAATTATTTAGAATTAAACGCATGTTCGTAATTTATATATATTATCAACATTATTGAAAATGAGTATATACTGACCAGGTAGTTCTTCCGATTGGGTGACAAATTCAAAGAATTTGGAACCGACAGAAGGGGGATTCATCCCGACAGAGGGCGACTTTTTAACTACCCAAAAAACAAAAGCCTTGATCAATAGAACTATATCGGCGGCCACGGACGATGTTCACATTAGTCTACTATCACAACTTAGAGAATATGCCCTGGCTGTGAATACACAAAGTCGTGAAGAAACGCATACGGAACTAAACGAACTATGTGAAAAAATAAGCGAATTTCGAAAAGAGGCCCGGTTGGGGATTGAGGGAGTCCGAACGGGTGTTGATAAAGTCCGAGAAGACCACCAGGCGGACCTTACGGAGGCTTATGATGCGTTGCGCTTAAAGGACTCTCTCATCAGCGAAGCGACACTTACCAAACTAGGAAAACAAATAACCAAATTTCGAAAAGATGCCAGGTCGGATATTGATAAAGTCCGAGAAGACCACCAGGCGGACCTTACGGAGGCTTATGATGCGTTGCGATTAAAGGACTCTCTCATCAGAGAAGCGGCACTTACTGAACTAGACGGGAAAATAACCATATTTCAAAAAGAGACCCAGTTGGGTATTGATAAAGTCCGAGAAAACCACCAGGCGGACCTTACGGAGGCTTATGATGCGTTGCGCTTAGAGGACTCTCAGCAGAGAAGCGACACTTACTGAACTAGACGGGAAAATAGCCGAATTTTTTAAAGAGACCCGGTCGGGGGTTGAGAGGGTCCGAGAAGACCACAAGGAGGCCATTGCGGAGGCTTATGGGATGTTGCGCTCAGAGGACTCTCTCAACAGAGAAGCGGCACTTACTGAACTAGACAA
The DNA here is from genome assembly GCA_029237695.1 of Conchocele bisecta. Classification (NCBI taxonomy): domain Eukaryota; kingdom Metazoa; phylum Mollusca; class Bivalvia; order Lucinida; family Thyasiridae; genus Conchocele; species Conchocele bisecta. Next base: position 20,178,272 of record CM055279.1, on the reverse strand, counting down.
AATAATAACCGAATTTCGAAAGGAGGCCCGGTTGGGGGTTGAGGGGGTCCGAACGGGTATTGAGAACGCCCGAGAAGACCACCAGGCGGCCCTTGCGAAGGCTTATGAGGTGTTGCGCTCAGAGGACTCTCTCATCAGAGAAGCGGCGGTTGCTGAACTAGACGGAAAAATAACTGAATTTCAAAAAGAGGCCCGGTTGGGTGTTGAAAAAGCCCTAGAAGGCCACCAGGCGACCATTACGGAGGCTTATGATGCGTTGCACTTAGAGGACTCTCTCAGCAGAGAAGCGGCACTTACCGAACTAGACGGAAAGATAACCGAAGTTTCCGATAAACTGAAACATGTTCGTAGAGCCGCGACCAAAGCGCTTGAGGAGGCCTCTGAAAATATTCGTGCTGAGGCCCATACCTCTATCGGGGGGCTTGCCGGATTGTTGAAAACAATGAAAACGCAAAAACGTGTCATAACAGTTTGGGCTGAGAAGCGGGGCCCATTGGTTGAGGGGCTCTCTGAATATTCGTTCGGTGCCAAAGCGAGTAATACATGTGGGGGATACGCCATGACAGCTCCAGGTACACTTCTCCGAATGGCTGTCTGCTCGGTTAATGCTAATGGTAAACCTGTGGGCGCGGTCGTGATAAATCTTGTAGTGGATGGGGAAGAACGGGGGGTTGGAGTAACTAAATTCGCTGGAGATATTTCATCGGTGGTTTTGTTCGCCGGTGACGATCTAATTAGACTTTCCGAAGGTAGTGTTATTAACTTTGTTACGAAAATCGCTGACCCAGCGAGTTCTTCCACTATTGTTACATTGTTAATTGAACTTAATTTGTAAAATACTAATATATTGAAAATCATGAACAAATCACCGTATCCAATTCTCAATACCGCTCCATCAACACTGTATCCAATTGTCAATACCACTCCATCAACACTGTATCCAATTAACGAAAGAAGTTCAGATTTTAGGTTGAATAATATCGTCGCTATGCAGGATATTTTAGTTAGAGAATGTGCAAATAGAAAAAGACACGCTAACAAATATAAGCGCGCGGCGAACATAGCTGAAGCATCTAGTACAGTTCTGGCAAGTTTATCTGTAATGAGTGGTGCGGGGACTGCTGCAACGCTATCTACAATTGTAACGGTTCCACTTGCAGGGGTTTTGAGTGGAATTACCGTTTTATCTGGAATACTTTGTATGGTAATTAGGGCGGCGGGTGGAAAACTCGAGAAAAAAAGTAGAAAACATGATAGAATATCCGTTCTCGCTAGGTCTAAGAAAAATAACATCGACGTTATGGTGTCCAAAGCGTTGGCCGATAAGAAAATATCAAATTTGAATATCGAGTTTGAATCCGTGGTGGAAGAAATGGGGAGATATGAAGAATTAAAAAATGATATTAGAATCAGGGCGCGCGCCACCATGCCCAAAATTGAGTGTACTGATTGGGATAAATTTAGGGTAAAACTTGGAAATAAAGTCGGAAGAAATGTTACAGCACCATTGTGATATTTTATAAAATAATTTTTAAAAAATAATTAATTTTCTTATATTGGTGCAGTAAACAAATTTACATACCTATACAACATGTGTTTTTCACTGAGAATTACGCCGTAATCACTATTGGTTGTATCACAATGACAATGTACATATGAGACGCTATTCAGTCGAGGATTACACTGTAATCGACTGTGTACACACCGTCTGTGTAAATTGATACATTCGGCTATCAATTTACATAACCCGTGTAATTGAAACTGTCTGTTTACCTCGGCTATCAATTTACATAACCCATGTAATTGAAACACTCGGCTATAAATAACTGTCCGTTTCAATAACCCGTGTAATTGAAACATTGTCGTTACAACTTAAATTAATTACTATGTAATAATAGGGGGTGTTCAGCTTTAAATTATTAAAAAATTTACAAAATTAATTATAAAATTAACAAAATAACGAACCATCCCATGTTTTCTTTCGCCAATAGGTATTAATAAATAATTATAATTTGCACACCATTTTTATGTTGTATAGGAAACTGATCAGTATATATATGTTTGTTGACCTTACAACAATTGGTCTCATCTCGTGCATGCCATGTTGTTGATCCGGTATGACGTCCGTCTCGTCTGTTTAATGGTAGCAGTTTATAAATATGTGTGTATTTGGTGATGTAATTGCGTAGCTCAAAGGTGCCGGCCTAAAATATTTCTGCCTAAGAGCTTTGCAATTTCGGAAACCAAATTCACACATAGGCTCGCCTTACTTCGCTGGTTTCTCTTAATAGAGGAATTGGCAATGGGGTTCAAGGCGACCCGTAAAACTAGACTGTGAACCAACAGATGCGTGGGCTTAAGAAAGGTCCCAACACCCCAGTGGCTGCGTGCCGGCTAGAAATTGTATTTTATTATCCATTTTCTCTAATAATTGGTATTGTTTTTTCTGTTCAATTTCCAATATAATTTTGACTCCCTCTTTTCAAAATTATTTTCTCAAAAATTCATAAATTTGCTGTCGGGAGACAATTTCCTCGTTAACCAATTTTTTGATTTTTCGGGGGTGGTGGGGGTATTATAGAGGGTTGTAAATGATATCACAGTAGGTGGTATCATTTTGACTCCCTTACTACTACTTATGACGCCTGCTATGAAATATCTGTCGACTTTTGGACATAATTTCAAGAAATAGACTAATTACAAATTTATGTATGGTCCTTGGCTACACCCGACACATTACACAGATCTAACTATAAATACACATGTCGCTTTATGTGGGAAAAAAATTGATAACGCTCAGCCGTGTTGATGAGTTGTTGATCTGATGACATCACACAGCTGTAAATTTTGACCCTTAGCAATGATGTTTTGAAATTGATGCGTCGTTCACCTCACTGTGAGTGAGTGAGTGAGTGAGTGAGTGTGAGTGAGTGAGTGAGTGAGTGAGTGAGTGAGTGAGTGAGTAAAGACTTTATTTACAGAGGAAGCTCAATTGGTAACCCAATCTTCCTTGCTAACATCCTATACTAACATCAAACCATCCTGGTCTTTGGATACACCATTTGCTGGTGGATACATATTACTAAGGCCTGTACATTTTGTATCTAATTCTCCCAGGTCTCCACAACATATACAGTTTTGTTAGTCTGTATTGAGTGGGTGGTCAGGCAATGTGCACATTGTATTACCACAAGTCCCTGTGGAGAATTAAGAAAAGTAGAGATAATAATTATACTAACATCCAGGCCAGACTGTAGTGGTTTAATGTTTACATGTAATAGAAGTTTATTCATGTACAGTATATGGAGTTTCACACTTAAATTGGTAGTGTTCTGACATCACTGGTCACCAATGTAGATCCTGATCTGCCTGCATATTCATGCAGTTTGATAAGGCACATTAGTGGCATGACCAAATTGCAGCACAGTGAGTATCTAGGCTGTCATATCTGCTGTATGGATCCAGTCTGCCAGCAATATGAACCAGTCACAAGTATACAACAGTATCGTCAGAGCATGACCAATTTGAAGGTTCACTGAATGATTTGTATTTAATCAGCAGCATGTATATGCCACAAATACAACTGTTTGAATTCATTTAGTGACTTTAATAGCATTTTAACTGGATTTGGTAATGAATTCCGCAATTTAGCTCCACAATAAGCAAAACAGTTGCGGTAAATCTCAGTCCTGGGCTTAGGTACATATAGCATATTCATTTCTACTGACCTCAGATTTAAATGATACATTTCACTTACATGCTTAAATGAACTGCTTAAATATCCAGAACAAATACCATTCATGCATTTATACATCAGAATAGACTTCTGATTCTCTCATAAATTGTCATCCAGCTAAGTTCCCTGAATAGATCCTCACTAGGTGTATAATAATCTTTATCAAGAATTACCCTGGCTGCCCATTTTTTAAATAATAATAATTTGTTGAGTGACTGTTTCCCCAAACTGTCGAGCAGAAATCTAGATGAGGTAAGATGTACACATTTTAATACAATTTTCTGTTATCAATGTTTAAATATTTCTTTATTCTGCCTAATAGATACAATAGTGAGTTGCATTTTTTGAGAATTGTGTCAATCTGATGATCCCAGGAGAGGGAATCATCAATTTGAACACCTAGTAGTTTTTCAGTTGAGGTGTATTAGATTATGTCGTCTTTTACAATAATATCAGGGAATTTATCTTTATTTGATTTAAGATTAATGAATATATTAAACAATAAAAACGTAGAAATGATGCAACAAATAAATGATGTCAGTTAAATCTACACATTGTTCTATAAGAAACCTGTATCGACCAATCAGGGACATTGTACTACTGCTACGTCATAGCGATTATTTTTACAGTGCCACCTCGTGCCAGTAGGTCACATAAACAGGAGAGATAAGCGATGACTAATTCATTGCCTGGCTCAGCATAGGTGTAATATGAGAAATCTCAATATCACGAAAAATACAAACGAACCGGAAATCGGTTGTTAATGTCGCTTTTGTTGTTTTCAGAGCATTTTGAAGGAAATAAGTGATATTTGGTAATGTGGCCTTTAAGTACCAACCATATAGTTATTGTTTTATTGCACATTATTAGTTTGTGCCTTATTCTGGAAGTCATTAATTAACATTATTAACAGTTTTAATTAACAGATTAATTAACAGTTTGGTATACCACCTGTATGCTGGTTTAGGTTAGCGTCCAATTCCCATTATAAAAGTAGTAAGAGTATTACTGATCGTACTGCTTTTGGGAGGGGCCAAGTGATTCTGGTGTGGCGAGGACCTGGCATCAGATCAGGATTATTCTGATTTCAGGGCTGAATATATAGTTTTGTTATTGTAAATATTCAGTTCTGATTTTGGGATGTTCTCCCCATTTGTACATGTACTTGAACATGTACATGTACTTGTGCAGGCTTAGCTGTTGATAGGCCGTTAAACACTAATAAACAAACAAACAAACAGAGTATCGATCAGTACGGATACGTAGACGCATAAGCAGAATGGTACGGCACGGATGCTATGCATTGAATTGAATGGTGCTTAACGGCCCATCAACACAAAATAGTTGATGGGCCGTTAAGCACAATTCAATTCATAGCATCCATGCCGTACCATTCTGCTTATGCGTCTACGTAGCTGTACTGATCGATACTCTGGATGCTATGATGTTGCCCTATATATTCATTGCGCTTGTATGGCGGCGTCCCATGTGCTTCAGTCCTTTGAATGGAGTGAGGAACATCAGAGCTAATGAGTGGGCTGAATCTGTAGGACACCGATACATGTAGTATGTATCTGTTATGTAGTATTTTGAGTGCACCATATACACTATCGTGTGCGACAATGGTCACTTAGCTTTGTATCGCAGTCCTGTATGATACATGGATCTGATCTATGCACTGGAGCATCTTACACGTATTGCTCATTCACTGGAGAACTACGTAGTCCTCGTTTGCATGTAATTGTGCAGACATATGCCTGAGCTTTTTGAAATTGTGACTGGTCTCATTCCTTTAGGACAAGTCGTTTGTCACAATTTCCATGCCAGTTATAGCATACAGGACTCACTAGCCAGCTATGTGTATATGGTCCAGCTATATACATTGAATTATAATGATAATGTAAATGTTTGCTACATTTCTCGATCAATAACCGTTGTTATTGGTCGCAAAGTATGGCATACATTGCATTTTCGTTTTCTTTTCCATTTGTACATACATACCTAGTTCGCTTGACATTGTTAGTATACATGTTATTGTCACGGTACGTAACTCACGGTAGGGAGGATGTGTGTATTCGTGCCCGGCTAGCTCAGTCGGTTAGAGTGATGGTACGGTAAACCAGAGGTCCCGGGTTCTAGCGTTGGGTGCCAAGTTTTCACAGTGTGATGGGGGTGGGGGTGGTTGGGATTAACTGGACTCAAACCCGTATCGACGGCTGTATGCTTTATTTTGCTATCTGCAATGGTATGAACACAAATTTATGAACACATGTAAATTTCTAGCTGCTCTGACTGGCGTCTCATGGGGGAATGCGCCGCGATCTCGTAGATTGCGCCCAAAATTCAAATCAGAACGAGATTCTGCGAGACGTCAGTCAGAACAATAAAATTGCCCCAGGCACCAGATACGGCCCTAAATAGTGAAACATAAACAGTGCACATACTATTATGTGCTTATAATATATATATGGGATATAGAATATGTTAGGTATATAATATTATGGGATAGTATGGGAGCTATGGGTCTATATTGGATATCATAGGGTATGTTTGGAGAGTGTTTTTGGGTTGGGAGAAGTAAATATTGCGTTGTCTAAAACAATAAGACAACTCCGGTTACATTATTTTCTCCTATATGGAGGAAATAAAGATAATATATATGCCGGGCAATTAATGACATTCGGCGGCATCCGTTTGAACGTAGCTACACATGCGTGTAACTGATTATGCCAGCTCAAAATAAAGATTTAATTTCATCTCAAAATAGTCAAAACACAAGTACGCTTAACTGACACATACCTGCAATACAGAATCAATTGCAGAATCAATCAAGTTACGAAATGTCGGAGACATTCTGTAACAGAACAAGTCAATTTGTAACAAAATACCAATTAACATTTAATTCTGGCTCGGCTGTCTGTTTGACCGCGAATTACAACCGACTGCCTCACAGTTCGTCCTCGCTGATGATTGCAACCAGTGTATAAATAATCCAAGTATAACTAGATGAATGAGTAAAGATTAATGAATATATTAAACAATAAAAACGTAGAAATGATGCAACAAATAAATGATGTCAGTTAAATCTACACATTATTCTATAAGAAACCTGTATCGACCAATCAGGGACATTGTACTACTGCTACGTCATAGCGATTATTTTTACAGTGTCATCTCGTGCCAGTAGGTCACATAAACAGGAGAGATAAGCGATGACTAATGCATTGCCTGGCTCAGCATAGGTGTCAGATACGGTGGAATATGATAAATCTCAATATCACGAAAAATACAAACGAACCGGAAATCGGTTGTTAATGTCGCTTTCGTTGTTTTCAGTGCATTTCGAAGGAAATAAGTGATATTTGGTAATGTGACCTTTATGTACCAACCACATAGTTATTATTTTATTGCACGTTATTAGTTTGTACATTATTATAGAAGTCATTAATCAACATTTTTAACAGTTATATTAACCTATTAATTAACAGTTTTGTATACTACCTCTATGCTGGTTTAAGTTAGCGTCCAATTTTCTTATTATACTCTATGTAAATTACGTGTGTTGTGTAATAAAAGTATTTGATTATGCTGGTATTCTATTTATCAGGTAATATTTTATGGTAGACGTGGGTGGTTGGTTGGGAGCACGCGAATGGTAAATTAACGATAAAGGGTTCCTCCTTATAGCAATCACAATTTGCCTACTTTGGCCCTCGGGTACGTTTTTATCTTTGGCTCTGTTGTTACCTGGGAGTTGAATTGGGTTATTGCCCATTATAAAAGTAGTAAGATTATTACTGATCCTACTGCTTTTGGGGACCAAGTGATTCTGGTGTGGCGAGGACCTGACATCAGATCAGGATTATTCTGCTTTCAGGGCTGAATATATTATTATTTTTATTGTAAATATTCAGTTCTGATTTTGGGATTTTCTCCCCATTTGTACATGTACTTGAACATGTACTTGTACTTGTGCGGGTAATAAATGGGATTTAGTACTAAGCCCAGTAGTCGAGTCGTGGGGACCCGAAATTTGGGTCAACCTTGCAGTATGGTACTACTAACGTTTTTTGATTGATTTCGGTAATTTAGAGTGTCAGTAATTGGAAACCGAATGATGCCACGCTGTCATCATTGAGCAATTTGCAGAATTCAAGATGGCGTCCAAGATGGCGGCCAGAATAGGATACAACTAAAAATGGCCCAAACTGATTGGTATCAAGTCGTAAATAACATTTATTAAATATAAGGTGAATATACCTGCACCATTTTGTGAAATTTAAAATGGAATCCAAGATGGCCGCCAAATGTTATATATATTTATTTTTATCTAAATTTTGTTGTTTCTTGAATAATTTCAAAATGCAATAACTGTGAGATAGTGTTTCTCATTTTCTCAAATCAAAATCATGGGAATCAGTGAAACACAAGTCTACAAAACAAAAATATGTTTATACATGCACCGCCGGACTTTGCTGCACCACTTGCAAAATTGCATGTCATGTGCGGTATGGAAAATAATACACTTATGAATGTGATCTATCATTTTTGCTGAAAACCCAAACGTTACATCAGTGACTGAAAGGCAAACAGTGTATGCCAAGAGCAGTCAGACTACGCGGATGTGCAGACTTATCTGGGTATATGCTGGTCGCATTAGTGGACCACCGGATGAGAAAAAGTGCAATAAGACATGTGCGGCCAGCATAGCCTCAGATGAACATGGATGCACAGTTTGATCAGGACCGACGCTGGTCGCCATTCAGTCAATCTAACATTGTTCACGTTCCTGTGTAACAGTTTCTGATCAATGTGTTGAGTGTAATAACACAACTATGATCAGGATCTACATTGGTCACAAATGTCTATTTTCTCAGCCGGCGGCCCAACTATCATAGGAGTGTGGCTAGTCGAGGGCCCAGTTATATAATACAGAGACATATGGATACGTTTCCATGTGGACAATGATCTATTAAAACGGGATAAGTCTTGGCTATATAAGACGGCGCGTTGGGTTCTATCACACCATGTTTGCAGTACCGTGTCTCAAGCTATGGGCGATATGTTTCAAGACCGCGATGACGATGAATATGACACAAAGAATTTGATCAAACAGACATAACGAAAATTAAAAATGAGCTGAAACGGTATCCTCACCCACTAGAACAACCAGAATCAGACATGTTGTTGAATGTGGTAAATGGTCGGGTCGCTGATGAAACCGTGAACGTACAAGATGCACTGGCAATTGTAGAGTGTATGGTAGCAGAATTTACGAAGACATTGCTGATTGGCTTTTACAATACTATCCACTCCAAAGTCATGACAATGGAAGCAATGAAGAAATAGGTACGTATAGGGGCTAGATCAGTGTATGACATGCAAAGCTCTATGGACGATGACTTGTATTGTCACAGAAGCGCGATGTTTCACAAGAGAGAATGTTCTGTTACGAACTTGCACCGCTTCCACCCGCTATATTTGACCGATTATGGAAATGTAAGGGCTCTGCCCTTTGTCCAGTTGAGCAGCGTTCACATTCTACACATGTTATTCTAGTATTGCGACATCGCCTCAGAAAGTTCAGGACTGTCAATACTTTGATTATTGCTTAAAATGGCAATTCATGTCAGTAATGTATGAGGTATGTCCCTTGACATATTTACTATGTGTATGTCACATTTCATTGACTTTATGATTTAGTTTACTGTTATATCACTTACATATACGTGATATATACGTACACATACTGTAATATGAAAATTCACTATATTGAGGTTAAATTAAATTTACTGCATATTACTGAGACTGGTTGACAATTTGTCAACGCCTTGTTTGACGATACGACTTAAAAGGTATCATTCTACCTAAATCATTATCGAGAACTCGCGCCATTTCCCCATACATTTATGTGGATTTTTGGTATCATTCTACCTAAATCATTATCGAGAACTCGCGCCATTTCCCCATACATTTATGTGGATTTTCTCCCTGTATTCCGGCATTTCTGTCGGATTCTGAAACTGTATTGGTCACAATGTCAGTAACGTAAATTGTCTCTAAATTCCCAGATAATAAACATTATAAACGTGTCCACCCACCTTTTATCATTCCCCAGAAAAGCCATAGGAAGAACCGTGTTCACATGGCAAACTAACACTGACAGTCTATTGTATCGCTTTTCGTCCGTCTGTTCATTCGTCCGTCTGTACGTCCGTACGGCAATTTGTTCAGATGAAGATCTTGCTGTACGTCCGCTAGTCCAACGTTCGGCCGTCACAATCAAGGTGAGCTTTACCATATGTCCGTCCCACTGTCAGTCTGCCTTGTGAACACACGGGATTAACTGGCCAATAGGAAACGAGCCATAACTGTTAGAAATTGGCTAGTTCCCGTTACAAAATTTGGGGGCTCGTCCTATTCTTATGGTAGAAATATGTCTGACGGAAATATACCTCCATCCGATCAATATGTCACTCAAAGGACACACCGCAATGTAACATCGCAAATTGACGTTCCCTGGGAGTTATCAAACATGAGTATGGCGTCCTTAGATGAACAATATTACGCAGACATGGATATTTTCCTCAGAGCACACTCCCGCAGTAGTAGTGAACCCTCTTCGGTGCAATTTTCATCGACTCCTGTGCCAACACATGGTCTGACTACATACACTACCCAAAGTTCGGTAGATGATCAATATCAGAGTACACAATCTCACAGTAGTAATGAGCTAGCTTTAGAACCAACTAGATCAGCAAATGGTCCAATGACACATACTACACGGAGATCAGTAATCAGTAGATGACCAAAACCTCAGCCATGTTTTCACCCAGCCGGCGAATGTTGATACCAACTCAGATCAACAATCTACAACAACAACATCTGTAAAACAAGTTTCGTTCTCAGACCCTGTCTATTCTGACATCGATAGTGAAGCACAACAGAAACTGACCCAACCACTTCTATTAAACTTGAGAAACGGTTGTCTGATCAAATTGAGAGGATTTCAAACATGACACAACGTTATGAACAAATGTTATCCTCAAATATAATGGAAACGCAACAACCCATGAACATTTATAGTACCCCACCCACTTCAACCACTACAGCATACAACATGCCTTTTCACAGTAACCCACCCACTTCAACCACTACAGCATACAACATGCCTTTTTACAGTACCCCACCCACTTCAACTACTACAGCCTCTGTATGCAGACCTACAGTACCCCACCCACTTCAACTACTACAGCCTACTGTATGCAGACCTATAGTACCCCACCCACTACAACCACCACAGCCTACACTGACATAGAAAATTCTAAGCAAGGATTGTATGTCTCCAATACTGTCAAGCAGTCACATCAATCAAACACACCTTGCATGAAATATGATATTCGGTTGCCATCCCTTCCATCAGACAACCTTACTAACACATCAGACCAAGGGCATGCACAGGTCAATCACAATAACAGTTCACACGTACATCCGAGCAATCACTCAACATGTCAGACACACACAATGCATGAGAATCAACCATCAAACTTCACAAGACGTGATAAAAAACCTGACAAATTTGATGGTCGAAATGTGGAATGGAAGGACTACATTGTTCACTTTGAGCAGGTAGCAGTATGGAACAATTGGTCTGAAACTGCGAAAGCGCAACAGCTTACGCTGTCACTCAGGGTCAAGCACAGAAGTTGCTAGGTGACCTTGACCCAAAGGACTTACACAGTTATGTAAGCTTGAAAAACATATTATCCCAAAGATATGATCCGCAGGAACGGGGGGTCGCACATAGATGTGAATTCAGAATTAGAAAGAGACACAATAATGAGTCTCCAGCAGAATTTGGTTATGCACTTCGACGAATTGCATGCTTAGCTTTTTCTGATATGCCCTACCAGTTCAGGGAAGTCAATGTTCTTGAACAATTCTTGAACGGGGTTGGCAGTTCGGACTTAAGAGAACATCTTATATTCAAGCATCCCAAAACAGTTGAACAAGCAATTTCTTTAACTGTAGAATACGAAGCAGTAAAAGGCAGCCAAGTGTTTCCTTCAAAGCCAATTGAAGCTGAAGGCTACGTACATGTGTTGAAACAGAGAGAAAATACGAAATCTGACACTACCTTACACACAGCTTCAGATTTAAATGACTTGATGCAAAAACTAAACGAATGCATGTACAAGTGGAATGCATCGTTTGAAAGTATGCAAAACAGACAGTTAGGTTATGCACAGCGAAAGAGAGACTATTCAAACATCACATGCTTTCACTGCAGTGAGAAAGGTCACGTTGTTAGAAATTGTCCTAGCAAACAAACACTTCCAACACTTTCTGGCAACACAACACATTACAATGTCCAACAAAAGCAACCCATGCCAATGCCAGCGCCAATGAAAATGCAGTACTCACAACAACTTTCTGCAACAAATCCATCTATTACCAACACCAATCAAGTGGTCATACCGCAAAACAATCAGCCTGGTACAAGTTCGGAAAACTAGTACAGGCTTATCTTGTGGCCAATAGGTCAGCCTTAGATACAGACAGTAAGGGTAGTAGGCTATACAAGGGGATAAATAAGGTTTCAGGTTCATTGTACTACGCAAATAGTGTGATTAATGGTAGCACATACACATTTTTCATAGACAGTGGTTCAGCAGCTAGTCTTTTGTCAAATGAGGTAGCGGATAAGTATCTTGGTGACAGTTCTCAATTACAATCAGTTGAGCCTTCAGTAGATTTAACAACAGCTGACGGGACTTCCTTAGAGATCAAAGGGAAGATAATGTTACAATTCTCACTTGATGAGCAGATGTTCGAACACGAGTTCTTTGTTGCCAATATAGATTTGCCTGGTATACTAGGTGTAGATTTCTTGGAACAGTATGAAATAGGATTCAATGCAGGCACTGCAACTCTCCAGATAGGTGACAAAACAATAGAGTTAGAACGTGAAGCTTCTAGGAAATGCTTAAGAGTGAAACTGTCGAAAGGGGTTGTCATTCCTCATGATTCTGAAATGGTAGTTAGGGCCTATGTTAAAGGTCAAGTGACGTCAGATAGTGAGGTAATGGTAGAACCGTTTAAGACTATGGGCAGAAGAGGTCTTCTCGTGTCTAATGCTGTTGTTAATCCAGAGAGAGTCCAGTTGTCAGTAATTAACTTGACCAAGCAGCCAGTGAAATTGAAACAACATTCACTTATTGGAAATCTTACCCCAGTTACCATTGAACAGCAAACTGACTCAAATGTCTTAGAGGAACAAACATCAGATGTTCCTGAGCATTTGAAGTCACTTATTGAGCAAACATCAGACACTTTAACATTTGAACAAAGGGAATCGTTGCAAAAGTTGATTGTAAATTATCAGGACGTTTTCATGTCACCAGATGGGACACTTGGTAGAACAGATCTAGTTACACATACCATCGATACAGGCAATGCTAGACCAATTAAAATCCCACCTCGTAGAATTGCTCAAAAACAGAAGATAGTAATTGACAATGAAATTGACAAAATGCTGGCTAGTGATGTCATAGAACCAAGTACCAGCCCTTGGTCCTCCCCTATTCTGTTAGTGTCGAAGAAGGATGGAAGTATCCGATTCTGTATTGACTACCGTAGACTAAATGCAGTAACAATAAAAGATGCTTACCCTCTGCCTAGAATAGATGATTCATTAGATGCTTTGTCTGGTTCAAAATGGTTCAGCACACTGGACCTAGTCTCTGCGTATTGGCAAACTGATATTAGTGAGACTAATAGGTGTAAGACAGCATTTTCTAGTCACAGAGGTCTTTTCCATTTTAAAATATTACCATATGGGCTTACCAATGCTCCAGCTGTGTTCGAAAGGCTTATGGAACTTGTACTCAGAGGTCTGAATTGGGAAAAGTGCTTGTGTTACTGATGTAATCGTGTTTGGAAAAACTTTTGATGAGGTACTGCATAACTTGGAAACTGTATTCCAGCGATTCAGAAAGGCTAAATTAAAACTGAAACCATCTAAGTGTTCGTTATTTCAGACAAAAGTTAGTTTCTTAGAACATGTGGTTTCGGAATCAGGTGTTTCTTGTGACCCAGCAAAGGTGGACACTGTTAGGAATTGGCACACTCCGCAAAATACTACTGAGGTCAAAAGTTTTCTTGGTTTAGTTGGCTATTACCGACGGTTTGTGCCTGATTTCTCGACGGTTGCTTATCCATTGACTCAGCTCACACACAAGGCAAGGTGTTTTGTATGGACAGACGAATGTCAGTTGGCGTTTGCAAAGTTAAAAACTGCATTGACTACTTCGCCAATCTTGTCTTATCCAACTGAAAATGGGGACTTCATACTTGATACAGATGCAAGTTTGACTGGATTGGGCGCAGTTCTGTCTCAGGTACAAGATGGTGAAGAGAGGGTCATAGCGTATGCTAGTAGGACATTGACAAAATCACAACAGCGATATTGTACTACCTATCGTGAACTGTTGGCTGTAGTTGCATTTGTTAAGTTGTTCAGGCATTATTTATGGGGTCGAAAGTTTCTAATTAGATCAGATCATTCGTCGCTCAAATGGCTTCAAAATTTCAAGAACGCAGACGGTATGATCGCTCGTTGGCTTAGTGTCCTATCCACTTACGACTTTAGCATCGAATATCGCCGTGGTGCATTACATTCCAATGCAGACACACTGTCACGCAAGCCCCATAGAATGTGCAAAAATCCTGAGTGCTTAGATTGCCAGATGACACACAAAGATAACAGTGATGTGCCTGATGCAGTATCACACCCCAAGGAGACCAATGTTGACAACAAAGGTGTTGTATCATCTATTGTCAGACAGGCATCTCCTACTGAGGACCAGTCTAATGAGGACTTGGGTGATGATGCAGAAGGAAATGTAAACACACAGGAATTCAAATGGGTACAGGCTTGGTCTGAAGATGAACTTAGACATTGGCAGAGTACGGATAGTAGTATTAGTAGAATAGCGAAACTGAAGGGTAGCTTCAGACAACAGCCTCCTAGAAGTAGTATTGCGGGTGATACAAGACAGGTCAAAATGTTGTTGTCATTTTGGGACTCGTTAGTCGTTGAGGATGGTATATTGAAATACAGATGGTATACAGAAGTCGATCCTAGCATACATAACATTGTTACTAGTAGCACCTAGTGAACTCCGTGGGCTGATATTTAAGACCCTTCATTGTGACAAAACTGCAGGACATTTTGGTAGAAGAAGAACGATAGCCAATATACGAAAACGTTTTTTCTGGCCTGGTATGTCTTCACAAATTGGTCGTTGTGTAAGGCAGTGTGATTTGTGTTGTCGTAGGAAGCCTGGTCCTGGTCGAGGCAAATCTCCATTACAGCAGTCGAAATCCAGTTACCCACTCTCCCGTATTGCAGTTGACATACTAGAATGTCCATTATCAGACAATGGCAATAGATACATCATAGTAGTTTGTGACTATTTCACAAAATGGACAGAAGCTTACCCAGTCAAGGATCATACAGCAATTACTGTAGCGGATAAGTTGGTAACTGAATTCATCAGCAGATTCGGAGTACCAGATGAAATTCATTCTGATCAGGGTAGGGAGTTTGGGTCTCTACTGTTTGGTATACTATGTGAGGTGCTACAGATCAGCAAAATCAGAACATGTCCATATAGACCACAATCAGACGGGCTTGTTGAACGATTCAACAGAACATTTCTACAGTTGTTGTCCATGTATGTCAATCGCAATCAATCAAATTGGGACGATCAGATTCCATTTGTTCTGTTGGCATACCGATCTACTATACACGAAAGCACAGGCTGTAGCCCAAATTTGTTGATGTTGAATCGTGAGGTGTCATTGCCCATTGACATTGTTGCAGGAAATCCACCAAATCACACAGAAACCGATTGTCAAATTGAGTACATAGAATGGCTGACACATGTCGTACACAAAACGCAAGAGTTTGCATTCCAAAATCTTGACAAGGCTGCACAGTCACAGAAACGACACTATGCCACCGGCCTGAAACCACGCACATACAAACTAAACACATTTGTATGGCGTTGGTGTCCGCCTGTCGCTAGGTCAAAGCTTGGATTAGGTTGGACAGGTCCATAAAGAGTGCTAAACAAACTGTCCAGTGTGACATATAGGATTCAGAGAGATCCAAACACGAAGACCATAGTTACACATGTCGATCACTTAAAGCCATATGAGGCAGATGGTGTGCCAGGCAATTGGCAAACACATGCAGAATCAATGGAGACAGGGACTGGCATGCACACTCATGCAAACACAAACATAGAACATGCAATCTCAGATATGTGTCCAGAGGTGGGAAACATGCAGAAGAAGTCACCACACGTTATGGGAGAAAAGTGGTACCACCAGTACCATATTCCCCATAAATTGTTTATTTTAACGATTTGCTTGCTGACGTAATAATACATGTAAACGTACTTATTTGACTGTGTTAATGAATGATGAAGTTGTATTGTATCATGGTAAAATTCCGTAATATGGATTGCCATGCCTTCAATACCATCAATATGATTATATTGTTGCTGTTGTTAGCTTGTGTGTTGAAATGTTCAACTTGTGTATATAATGTAAATAAAATACAAGTGGGACCGTAATGTATCAGCAAGCATTTCGTAAAATATGATGCATGATTAGCAGTGAGGTTGTGACTAATACTGAATGTCATGTTTTTACTCTTTTTTTCTATGCACAGTAACAAAGTCAGCTAATTGTTTTGTCTTTTACATAACTTAAGTTTTCCTCCGCTATGTTTCTTTCTCATGCACTAGTACCATCACCATTCGTAATTATGTTGCTTGTTTGGGCGTTTTTTTTGCAAGAACAATTTGATAGATAGTCGACGTGTCAATACATTATTTTAATATGCTAAGACTATAATACTCGATGGTTCATGTTAAGTTGTTTTCTTGCTTACTGACTACCTTTCTATTCATGCAATACGATTACGTACTTTGTTCAAGCAGCGTTCTGCAGCTCTATATGATTTCCTAGATGTAACAGGTTCGATAATCGGCATTTATCTAAGCATGATTTTAATATGTAATGATATGTATGACACCGGTGTTTCTTACTGTTTCCTTCTAAGTGATTTATATATGTGCATTTCGTTGTCTTACATTATCTCGTACTTGACAGATAATCGGCATGGTTCACTCATCTATATGAGAATGACCAACATATTGATGGATGATTCTGCTTATTTACGATACAAACCGGTTTAGGGTTTTGGGTATTGATATTGATCTGATAATGTGTTACGTCAGATTCATATCTTGACATTCTCAGACTCTGGTCCTGAGGTGAACTACGCTTGAGATTTTGGGTGGCGTATCTGAGTCTGCGATTGTCATGTCACATACTGATTACTCTTGTTATCCTATTTTTGTTGCGCATTCGATCTTTATGGAAAGTATTTTGACATTTTGTTATTCTATCCTTTCTGAATTATCTTTGCACATTGTATGCCTTCGTCATTTGCTCTCAAATAAAGTAATACTAATTATGCTGACCGAGCGCAAATGGCGAACAGCTGTTGTGTGGATCGATTATTCAGCTTTGTTTTTATTTATGCAACATGCTTATCTTGTTTTTGTTTTATATTCTAGTTGTAATGGCTAATTTGAAGAAAGATCCCCTTGGGCTAGATTTAGAGGTTAACGTAACCGACTATGAACTGGAAGGTCTGGACCATGATCTACGACCGCCTTTTGTACTTGGAATGACGTGCCCGGTACTGGAATGTGGGACTAACACGTACACATCAATTTCCACCCTCTGGAAACATTGGTCCAAATTCCACCGCCGTCACATAGTAATGTTCCTTTGTGGCCATAAGTCCTGTCCATTCAGATCACCGACTAAGGGACTGGTCCTTAAACACATAACGTCGAAGAAACATATCCCCCCGCATAAGACGGAGATGGTTGATAACCTGAAATTCAGGGACCCCGGAGATGAACTTTGCCCCAAGCGGCCATCGAATCTTAATGTCGAAGGACGGGAAGCGGCCAAAGCGGAGCGTGCGAAGGTTGAGGAGGTGACCCAGGCCATACAGCCGGTAGTGTACAACACCCGGGACGAAATTGTTACCATCGCAGAAGGAAAACGCAAGATCATCATCAACCCGAGATGGATGAAGATGAAATGATCTGTATTTTCTGTTTTATTTTGATATTGTGACCACCCACGTTTATACATATAATTCCATTACCATTCCTGTATAGCTAACATATTCTTTTTTATGTATACTGCTGGCGTGGCCCAACTGGACATGTTTACTATCCAAATGTTATACTTTGGTGTAACATTTGTCTAGGAGGGGCGAATGTAAGGGCTCTGCCCTTTGTCCAGTTGAGCAGCGTTCACATTCTACACATGTTATTCTAGTATTGCGACATCGCCTCGGAAAGTTCAGGACTGTCAGTACTTTGATTATTGCTTAAAATGGCAATTCATGTCAGTAAAGTATGAGTTATGTCCCTTGACATATTTACTATGTGTATGTCACATTTCATTGACTTTATGATTTAGTTTACTGTTATATCACGTACATATACGTGATATATACGTACACATACTGTAATATGCAAATTCACTATATTGAGGTTAAATTAAATTTACTGCATATTACTGAGACTGGTTGACAATTTGTCAACGCCTTGTTTGACAATACGACTTAAAAGGTATCATTCTACCTAAATCATTATTGAGAACTCGCGCCATTTCCTCATACATTTATGTGGATTTTCTTCCTGTATTCCGGCATTTCTTTCGGATTCTGAAACTGTATTGGTCACAATGTCAGTAACGTAAATTGTCTCTAAATTCCCAGATAATAAACATTATAAACGTGTCCACCCACCTGTTTATCATTCCCCAGAAAAGCCATAGGAAGAACCGTGTTCACATGGCAAACTAACACTGACAGTCTATTGTACCGCTTTTCGTCCGTCTGTTCGTTCGTCCGTCTGTACGTCCGTACGGCAATTTGTTCAGATGAACATCTTGCTGTACGTCCGCTAGTCCAACGTTCGGCCGTCACAATCAAGGTGAGCTTTACCATATGTCCGTCCCACTGTCAGTCTGCCTTGTGAACACACGGGATTAACTGGCCAATAGGAAACGAGCCATAACTGTTAGAAATTGGCTAGTTCCCGTTACAGAAGCATGCGCAAAGGCACACAATCACCGAGTCTGCATAAACTTGCAGTTTGGATAGACGAAACAAGTGCACCAGATGTGCAGGTAATATCTACATCAGAATTTCATAAGGGCCGTCGAAACAGATCATCGCGTCATAGTGGTGTTTGACAGATACATAGAGGGGTCAATAAAGACACACGAGTGGCTCGGGCGAACAGAATGAAGTGTCTGTCTCACTGCCAATCTCATTATTGAGACAAAGTTACCTGCCAGGGATACAATCATGAAAAGTACACACAACAAGAGGTCGCTGCACAGAGTAAACTTACGAAAATCTGACTATGGCTGGGGAAGACTGTGTACAAACACGAAGAAGCAGGCTGCATTATCATCAGTTATTACATGTATCTTGTTCACCAGAAATACCAAGCACGTACACGTAGTATCGGATGGCACAGACGTGTTTGCATTGCTTGTGTTTTTATGTTGGAAGTGGCAGTGCACTGCACACCTGTCGATGAAAAAGTCTGATGGAAGACTAATTGGCATCAACGCCAGCGCTACACAGCTTGACCCCAAGTCAGCCGCCCAACTGCTTGCTACACATAGACTGCCGGTATGTGACATTGTTAGCTACTTGTTCGGTAAAGGAAAATTATCCGCGGTTGCAGTCAAGGTGAAAAGTGATGTTGGTCTGGAGATACTTGGGGAAAGCACATCACCTTGGGGAAATTATCACAGCTGGTCATCGGTTTGTAGGCAGGATGTATAAAGAAAAACAGTGAGTTTTGGGTGGGGTGAGTTTTGGGTGGGGGTGAGTTATGATGTTAAAATTATTTAATATGATATCGGCATACAACTGATATTGAACTATATAATACAAGTCAATGTTAATATTAAAATGTGATATATATTATCATATGTTTCACATTTTCACAGAATGTCGCCTTATGCTGATTTGAATATAAAATACTCCGTTTAAGATTTATACTTGAAGCATGTTGTCGGCCATCTTGGACGCCATCTTGAATTCAGACAAACGACTGGAATAATATTTACCCGCTGCTTCCATAGTTTTGTGTAATTGTGGAATTCCGTAATCCATTTGCCTAGTTATATTAATTTAAACCGTATTCAACTTTTGGCGGCTATCTTGGATTTTATCTGAATACCATACAAAGTTTAAATTTAATTTATTCTATTTTTATCTGAAATTTAATCGCGAATATTTTCTTTGAAAATCAGCTTTTATTGACCAATATACGATTTTATCCTATTTTGGCTGCCATCTTGGACGCCATCTCGAATTCTGAAAATTGCTCAATGATGCCAGCGTGGCATCATTCAGTTTCCGATTATCCACATCATGAACTAACAAAATCAATCAAAAAACGTTAGTAGTACCATACTGCAAGGTTCATCCTAAATTCGACTCGACTACATTGACCCGGCCTTAAATGACCTTAGCTGTTAATAGGCTGTTAAATCCCAACAAACAAACACACATTTATGCTAGAAAATTATCAAATATAAAATAGACGACACTCGTTACCGCTAACTCTGGCATATAGTGTTTACCCTGCCCGTCCATCCGGTATGTCGACAATTTTCCTTGTCTGAGGAACTACTTCTACTGTTTATGGCCAATTCTCTTCATATTTGGTATACAGCCCTATCATCAAGTGCAGGAGTGTGTAACGTAACAATGTTCGCTGTCCCACTGATCCATACGCAGTTATCGACTCTGAAAATATTAATTTTTCCTTGTCCGGCGAACTACTTCTAGTGTTTGGCTGATAGTCTTTATATTCGATATACAACCCTATCATCAAGTGTAGGAGTGCGTAACGTAAAAATATTCGCTGTCCCACTGATACATCCAGAGTTATGCCCTTTTTTCAACTCTGAATTTTTGTTTTTCCATGTTCGGCGAACTACAGTTTTTGGCCGATTCTCTTCATAGTCGGTATACAGGCCTACCATCAAGTACAGGAGTGCGTAACGTAAATTTGTTTCACTCTCCCACCGATCCATCCGCAGTTATGCCCCTTTTCGACTAATTTGCAAACAAATTCTACAGTTTTTGGCCGATTCTCTTCATATAGGTATACATCCCAACCATCAAGTGCAGGAGTGCGTAACGTAAAAATTGTCGCTGTCCGAAATTCTTTTTCCTTGTCCGGCAAATTACTTC